>SZWC01005334.1:0-12025 GCA_023375785.1 Penium margaritaceum
GAGTGGTGGAGGGGATGGGGGTCCTTGGCGCACCCATTGGCACGGCGGAGTTCTGCAGGACCCGGCTGGACACGGCGGTGCAGCAGGTGGAGGCCACGCTGGACACGCTCGTTGATCTTCCTGATGCGCAGGTGGCCTTCAGCATCCTCCGGGAAAGCGTCACGCAGCGCCTCCAACATCTTACCCGCCTCACCCCTCCCTCTCCCTGGTGGATCCATCGCCTCCAGTCCTTCGACGACCGCGTCGGCCTCTGCCTCCGCAGATTGCTCCGCCTGGACGGGGTCCAGACGCACCGGGAGGGGCGGGCGGTCCTCCATGCGGAGCGTCAGGCGCGTCTTCTGGTCCGCCTCGGCGGGCTCGGGGTCACACCGGTGGCGGACCTGGGCCCGCTGTCCTTCCTGTGCAGCCGTCTGCAGTCCTGGTGCGCTGTTCTGCGCCTGCTCCGTCTGCCTGGACTTCCCCAGCACCTGCGCCACCAGTCGCCAACGCAGCAGCAGCAGCAGCGAGGGGCCCCACGCGGGGGACCATGGGGTACGCGGGCCTTTGCAGACCTCCGGGAGGAGGTGCTTCAGCGCTACCCGGAGCCCCTCCGAGCAGAGGTCCCCGGCCTTGCAGAGTGCGAGCAGGGTAGCCCAGATGTGTATAAGAGACAGCACATACACACACACACACACACGCACACACAGATGCACACATGCACAAACACATACACACACTTACACACACACACAGACACACACACACACACACCCACACACACACACACACACACAGACACAGACACATAAACACACACACCCCCCCCCCCACACACACACACACACATACACCCACCCACACACACACACACACATACACCCACCCACACACACACACACACATACACCCACCCACACACACACACACACATACACCCACCCACACACACACACACACATACACCCACCCACACACACACACACACATACACCCACCCACACACACACACACACATACACCCACCCACACACACACACACACATACACCCACCCACACACACACACACACATACACCCACCCACACACACACACACACATACACCCACCCACACACACACACACACATACACCCACCCACACACACACACACACATACACCCACCCACACACACACACACACATACACCCACCCACACACACACACACACATACACCCACCCACACACACACACACACATACACCCACCCACACACACACACACACATACACCCACCCACACACACACACACACATACACCCACCCACACACACACACACACATACACCCACCCACACACACACACACACATACACCCACCCACACACACACACACACATACACCCACCCACACACACACACACACATACACCCACCCACACACACACACACACATACACCCACCCACACACACACACACACATACACCCACCCACACACACACACACACATACACCCACCCACACACACACACACACATACACCCACCCACACACACACACACACATACACCCACCCACACACACACACACACATACACCCACCCACACACACACACACACATACACCCACCCACACACACACACACACATACACCCACCCACACACACACACACACATACACCCACCCACACACACACACACACATACACCCACCCACACACACACACACACATACACCCACCCACACACACACACACACATACACCCACCCACACACACACACACACATACACCCACCCACACACACACACACACATACACCCACCCACACACACACACACACATACACCCACCCACACACACACACACACATACACCCACCCACACACACACACACACATACACCCACCCACACACACACACACACATACACCCACCCACACACACACACACACATACACCCACCCACACACACACACACACATACACCCACCCACACACACACACACACATACACCCACCCACACACACACACACACATACACCCACCCACACACACACACACACATACACCCACCCACACACACACACACACATACACCCACCCACACACACACACACACATACACCCACCCACACACACACACACACATACACCCACCCACACACACACACACACATACACCCACCCACACACACACACACACATACACCCACCCACACACACACACACACATACACCCACCCACACACACACACACACATACACCCACCCACACACACACACACACATACACCCACCCACACACACACACACACATACACCCACCCACACACACACACACACATACACCCACCCACACACACACACACACATACACCCACCCACACACACACACACACATACACCCACCCACACACACACACACACATACACCCACCCACACACACACACACACATACACCCACCCACACACACACACACACATACACCCACCCACACACACACACACACATACACCCACCCACACACACACACACACATACACCCACCCACACACACACACACACATACACCCACCCACACACACACACACACATACACCCACCCACACACACACACACACATACACCCACCCACACACACACACACACATACACCCACCCACACACACACACACACATACACCCACCCACACACACACACACACATACACCCACCCACACACACACACACACATACACCCACCCACACACACACACACACATACACCCACCCACACACACACACACACATACACCCACCCACACACACACACACACATACACCCACCCACACACACACACACACATACACCCACCCACACACACACACACACATACACCCACCCACACACACACACACACATACACCCACCCACACACACACACACACATACACCCACCCACACACACACACACACATACACCCACCCACACACACACACACACATACACCCACCCACACACACACACACACATACACCCACCCACACACACACACACACATACACCCACCCACACACACACACACACATACACCCACCCACACACACACACACACATACACCCACCCACACACACACACACACATACACCCACCCACACACACACACACACATACACCCACCCACACACACACACACACATACACCCACCCACACACACACACACACATACACCCACCCACACACACACACACACATACACCCACCCACACACACACACACACATACACCCACCCACACACACACACACACATACACCCACCCACACACACACACACACATACACCCACCCACACACACACACACACATACACCCACCCACACACACACACACACATACACCCACCCACACACACACACACACATACACCCACCCACACACACACACACACATACACCCACCCACACACACACACACACATACACCCACCCACACACACACACACACATACACCCACCCACACACACACACACACATACACCCACCCACACACACACACACACATACACCCACCCACACACACACACACACATACACCCACCCACACACACACACACACATACACCCACCCACACACACACACACACATACACCCACCCACACACACACACACACATACACCCACCCACACACACACACACACATACACCCACCCACACACACACACACACATACACCCACACACACACACACACACACACACACACACACACACACACACACACACACACACACACACACACACACACACACACACACACACACAGGAGCCTCTGGCCGCACAGCCTACTGTGCCGCAGCAGATGATCCCAAGTCCAGGAACCCGGACAGGCTGACCTTGGGAAGGTATCGACAGGCTGGAGGGGTGCGCATGATCGTGCTGACCTCGTGCAGCCCGTTTTCTCCACGTGGCACGCCCCACAGCATCTCGTCAGTTACTCCATGGCGACAGCCGCCTACCGGTTGAACCACGGTTTGTTAGGAGCCCGCAAAGGACCTGCGTGTAGCCCTCTTCCAGGGCTACGCAGTGGG
Source organism: Penium margaritaceum (assembly GCA_023375785.1). NCBI lineage: Eukaryota > Viridiplantae > Streptophyta > Zygnematophyceae > Desmidiales > Peniaceae > Penium > Penium margaritaceum. Next base: position 4,042 of record SZWC01005334.1, read on the forward strand.
CCAACAGCGGCAACTCCATGGCGATCCCTCCCCTGGCTTACGGCCAGAAAGGAGAACGAGGTGCCACGGCGTTGCCTCCTGACGGGGCCTTCCATCGCAGCAGGAGACCACAGCAGGCTGGCGGGAGCAGCACGGGAGCGTCTGGCACAGGGATCGTCGCCGTTGTCTCTCCCTCAGTGGCCCATCCCTATCTTTGGCTAACCGGCCACTGCAAAAGGCGGCAGACGCACCCTCTTCTGTCCGTCAGCCTATGCAAAAAGAGAAGAGCTTGCGAGCCGAAAAGATTTGAATCTTCCAGGGGACTCCTAGCAGCTAGCGAACCCAGCCAGCCAGCCAGCCAATCAGTCAGACATGGTCATCGTGGACGCAGAACCAAGGGATGGAGCTGTCTCGTCACCGCCGCTTGAGCCGGCAGTCGCCATACGCAAACTTCAAGTGCCGCCAACTAATGAGTTGGGCTGCCACTTGGTCGGCAAGTTGCCGGCCATCCTTACTACCGCCCAACTTCAGCAGCCGGAACTTGAACACGCCCTCCTCTTAGTTTCCTGGGTTGACAAGACTTCACTCGCAACACCTCCCCAGAGCACTAAGAACCCTTTTGACCAGACCCCAGCCATCCTCACCTATCCGGGTCCCACAGGAAACAAAGTTTTCCAATCCACACTTGTGGAAAAACCATACCAACAGCAATCTCGACTTCTATCACCTCCAACATCTCTCCTTCTCAGGTCAGGCACAACAAATCCTATCTCATGCCATGGATCTCGAAGTCGGTCCAAAACTCCATGTAGAAGAAATCCATTCCGAAAAAAGTCGAAAAAATCAAGGACATGGTCATGTCCGAAAAAAGATAACCACATCCTTGTTCCTCTTTCCCATCCTCTCAGGATCGTGGCAGGATACAGCATGGAAGCCAATCTATGGGGTGTTCGACCAGAAGGGAGTCACGAAGGTGAGCATATTGAGAAAATCCACTGTTCCAGGGAAGAGGGCATGGGGATTGAAGCAAAAGTCCAGCACAAGGCGTGGGAGGTACAAGAAAAAATCCCATTCAAGAACGTTGATCAATAATCGACCGCTCGTTTTCAAGGGGGGTGCAACACAAGCAGCGGCATACAAGTACTGGAAACTCAACAGAGAGGTTTGAAGATCAAGGCAGAAAATGCAAAGGGGCAGCTCATGGAAGAGCTTTGCAGCACAAACAAGCAACATCTGCAATGCTCGAGCGTCACCACGACTGCAACAAGAGACATGGATGTCCTCTCTGTTGTCCACCCCACCCTACCCCAGTGCGAGCGAATCGCAACAACAGGAACAGAAGTGGGTCAAGAGGAAACAGGAGGGGCATGCAAGCCCAAAATGCCATACAACTGGGTCTCTCCGGCCGTGCTCGAGGCGATGGTGGAAAGGGCATGCTATGGGGTTGAAGAGAATGTGAAAGTGGATTTGTGCCAGCGTGTCGGAGGACTCTTCTTCTCTTACAACGAGCAGGTCACAGCATGCTTCACCTCATTGGAGCAGGACGTAGTGGCCATGAAGGAACTACTCCAACACTTGGTTCTTCACGACGCACAACACTCTTCAAATCACAACACCATGTCAGTCGCCTTCCAGGGCATGAACCACGAGGTGCAGCTCCATGCCTCACATCTCCACAGCCTCAAAACACGCACTCCCATGGAGATTGATGTCAAGCCCGGCTGCGCCGTCGAGGACCGCGCATCTTTGCTTGAGGAAAGGGTCGCCTTGCATGAAGGCCTCCTCCAATCAATCCATCACACAACCCACGAGGTCGCTTCGTGGGCCACATTGGCGCATCCACACCTTATTTCACTATCCAACCCCATGTCCTCTTCGTTGTTCACAGAGCTCGTCCCTCCTCCATCTCCTCCACCTGCCCTCGCCATGGAAACAGAAACCGAGGAACAAGTATCGCCCCCTTTTTTACAACTCCCCCTACCATCACCATCTCCTCCTCTCCCAACGGCAAAATCCCTCCAACTCCCTCTCCCGCCTGTTCTCCCATTCTCAACATCAACCTCTCCCTCCCTCACTCTTTCCCCTCCTCCCCAAGACCTCAACCCCTCCCCCACCCTCCTTGTCCTTCTTCCTCCTTCCTCTCCTTCCTCTCCTTCCATCTCTTCCACCCCATCCGCCTCACAGCCCCCTTCATTCTACGCTCCCACCTCTTCACCCCGCATCCACCAAGCACCTCCAGCCCTCCCTGACACAGTTTCCCTGCCACCTCCGCCTCCTTCAATCATCTTCCTCCCTTCATCTCCCTGCACCAATTCCACACCCCTATATCTCCTACCAACACCCACAAACCATAGTCCAGACGAGCAACACGTCATCTCCATCTCGACGTCTACATCAAGCCTCCAGGAATTCATGACCGATCTTGCAGCTGAGGTGGAAGCAGAGTTCAATCCCTCCATAGGCCAGCACCAGCCTTTGACGGAAACTTCGGTCCCTCTGGCCACAATCTCTCATCTTGCCTCAAAGGATGAAGTCTTGAGCCTTCCCAGACCTACAAGGAAGGACAGGCAGCAGTACCAACAAGAGGCACGACGTCGCTGACGCAAGCAACATAAGGTCAACAAAAGCGCGCGGCAGGCCCTTGCCCCATTCATTGCCTGTGCATCCATGGCGGATGCACTAACGGCATCCTCCATCCTTAGCAAAGCGGTCCGCCTCACTAGCAACGCTTTCCACCTCACTCATAGCGCAGAGTCACAACTAAGCCCAGCAAGTGCAACATCCTCTCAACCACCTCCATCTCGCCCGACCACTCGCAGTGCGACAGCCGCTGCACACACAAGAAATGGCAACACAAATGGCCAAACCAGCACCAGCGCAAGTAAAGGCCTTGCAAGGGAAGAAGAGGTTGGAGGATCAGGAGACGAGCCTCCTCGGCGGCCCTTGCTAGAGACACCAATTGGTGGGTGTCGCACCGTCAAAATCACGAGGGGCAACAACAAAAAAGGTGCGGACAACACAGGCAAGAAGCTAATCAACACCAACATCCTCCTTACGAATACCCCCCATGACAAAGCGGGAACCAGTCCTCAGCACACCTCCCCAAGCACCCAACCACATTCTACCTCCCAGAATGAGGTGCTCCAGCCAGAAACACAACCCCTCCAACCCACCATTGCTACGGCTGCATGCATTGACAGGAGGGGTCGACTCAGCCGCCAAATCCCTCCCAACCACCTCTTTCCTGGACCGTGCCCCTACATTGGTTGTGGCAAGGTGATGGAGAGCAGGCAGGCCTTGTGCAATCATTGGGGAAAACACCACCTGGGTGCTTCGATGGTCCCCTTCCCTCACAAAGAAGCCATACAAGCTGGCCACCAGAAAGATCAACAGCCGGAGGGTCAAGGGGATGGGGCTCTAGTTCAGAAGCAAGTAGCAACCCACACTCCACAACCTCAACAACACCCATGGCAGCCGTCTCAGAGGTCTCACCCACAAGACCAACAGCAAAACCCTGTGGTAAGGGCCATTCCTGCCCTCAGCAGCCAACACTTGGCAGGAGATCTTCACATAGAGGAGCGTGTGGAGGGTTCCATCCGCACTAGCCATGAGGAACTCTGGGCTTGGGCATCAACAGCAGAGTGGTCTCGTCTCAATAACCTCTTTGCTACTCCCCCGCCCATAATCTCCTCCATTCCCGCGGGTGCACGACCAAAGGTCCGCCAAGTGTATGCACTTGTTCTTGACAGATGCGTCCAACGTCCTTCGGATGCAGCAGCAGCAGCACACCATGTCCTCCATGCCCTCCCAAGTCTGATCTTACGGCAGCAGCCTAGGGGAGTCCGCATGGGCCAGGCAAAGTGGACCTGCTTGCTTGCTAACAGGTTTTTGAGAGGGGAATGGGTGCAGTTGTTCCGGGAGGTGACGCAGCAGATGCGAAGAGCAGCAAGGCAGCCACCAGCAAGGAGCACTCGCCAGCATGATGCTGAAGAGAGGGATGCCCGACGGCTTCGTGCACTTGCAAAGTTCCATGCCGGCAGTACAGCAAAGGCAGCAGCAGCTCTAACATCCCTTCCCTTGGCAGCAGGTGGGCAGGAAACTGTGAATGCACTACGCTCCAAACACCCACAAAGCGAGAGTCTTCATCCAGCATGGGTGTTAGATGAGGCTCATAAGGCCCCTTCAGTGATCCAACATCAGCTTGATGGGAGAGCTATCCACGAGACTCTTGTCGCCAGCGCGAGGGGAGTGGGCGGCGGACCGAGTGGACTCACGCTAGACCACCTTCGCGACATCGACATTGGTGATCCACGCATATGTGAGCTTCTGGCTGCCCATCTCAACCATATACGATGGGGACGCTTACCACCTTCTGCATTGCATTGCTACACCTCCAGCCGCCTCCTCGCACTTGCCAAGCCCTCAAGCATCCCTGGTGACATTCGTCCCATTGCAGTTGGAGAGGCTCTTCCGCGTCTTCTTTCGAGGTAGACAATGCGAGCATACGGGAAGCAAATGGCCGCAGCTCTAATTCCACTCCAGGTGGGAGTCGGGGCCTCTTGTGGAGGCAAGGCAATCCTCCATGCCTTGCGCTCAGCAGCAGGGAGTCAGAGAGAGTGGGTGATCTTGTCCATTGACATCAGCAATGCATTCAATAGCATCAGCCGCCACTCCATGTGGCACGTGCTTCGTGACCGCGGTTTTGCAGATCTCATCCCCATGCTATTCCCCTTCTACGGACTCCCCTCTGATCTGCTCTTCCGCGAAGGCCCGCATCCCACCTGCATTTCCTCCACCAGAGGGGTCCGACAGGGTGACCCTCTCTCACCCTTCCTTTATGCCATCTCCCAACACTCGGCACTGGAGAAAGCAAAGGCAGTGGTGCAAGACAAGGGAATCGTATCGTCATACCTTGATGATACGTACATCATGGGCCCACCAGAACTTGTGGCACCGGCATTTTCAGCTCTTATCACGGAGCTTACACATTTGGGACTTGCCGTCCAGGCCCGCAAGTGTCAGATCTTCAACCCAGCTGGTACCATTGTGGGTCCCATCTGTGGCGTCGAGGCTGTTCCCATCACCCGCGATGGCCTCAAGGTGCTCGGGGCTCCTCTTGGCACACCTGGGTTTGCAGCCCGGACTTTGGGGGAAGCCTTGGGAACACAAGAAGAGGTCATGAAAGAGGTGAGCCAACTGGAGGACGTCCAGGCAGCCTCCCTTATCCTTCGTGAGAGTCTCCTCCCTCGTGCTCATTACCTCATGCGCACCACCCCACCATCTGGTCCTTGGTTGGTAAGATTGCAACAGTGGGATGCCACTGTGTGGGGTGCGACTAAATCCTTACTCCACATCAGTGACAGCAAGCGTAAACGAGACGTTTGTGCTGAGCAGCATGCCAGCCTTCAAGCGTGCCTACCCATCCACATGGGTGGGCTTGGGCTCCCAAGCGCTGAGGCTTCTGCACCGCTCTCCTACGCTTGTGCACGAGCACAGTCATGGCAATTCACACGTCGCATCCTCCCACCAGACCTTCTCCTTCATTCCTCTCTCCCAGACGCCGCATGGTTATCTGCAACCTCCCTCCTCCCAACAGAGATCCAAGCCCGCATCCCATCCCTTCGCGACAGTGACCTTGGGGTGCCACATGGCCTCTTTCGTGAATTGTCCACTGACAACAATGCCTCCTTCGCCAGAAGCTTACGAGCAGCTATCACGGAAGACCTTCCCCTGGTAAAGGCCATACCTCAACTCCAACGTATCACCAGCCTCAAGCGGGACCATTCTGGTTCTTGGCTGATGGCTCATCCAAAAGGTCAGCTTGATGCACTCTACATCTGCCCTGGAGATTATCGGGTGGCAGCCCGTATGCGTCGTGGACTCGCGCTTCAACAGCTCACACGTGCCCGGTACTGCACCTGCACAGCAAGGGTGTGGCTGTATCCCTACGTCCCAGACCATGCCCTACGTTGCAGCTGTCGAGACTCTCGACGCATTCGGGTCCACAACCTTGTAGCCAGAGAATGCGCAGCAATCCTTACAGACAGTGGGATGGGTGGTGTGTGTGGCGAAGACAAGGGTTTCTTTGACGGCATCACTGCCCCAGTCAGAGCACGCGCAAGCGGAAAGAGGCCAGACATCTCGTGCTTGGACCGGGAAGAGGGCTGGCAGCTGATATTTGACATCACCATAGCAGGGGTCCAAGGACGGCAGGCACCAAAAGGGGCAACACACAAACCGGGTGAGTGTGCCGCCAGAGCTATCCGTAGCAAGTGGCGGGATTATGGGCCTTGGTTGACACAACGTGAAAAACAGCAGGACGACCTAAGAAAGGGAGGACTTCGGGAGCAGGAGGTACTCACAGAGGTGGAGGTCATTCACAATGAGGAGAAAAGAGCAGCAGAGGTCAACAGGGCACAGGGACGGAGGAGTGAGCAAGAGGGTGCAGACCAACAAGGCTGCCCCATACGGATCCAGGTTGAGAGTGTACCCAAAAACCAAGGGGACAGGGAAGATAGTTATGGGTCGCAATACCCTTGCACCCAGCCGAGTGGTGTACAACACAGCCTCAACGTGGCCCCTCCAGGTGCAGACGAGGGCGGGGCATCCCCGCCACACACCATTCCCATGAGCACCCTCCATGGAGATGTGGCCAGGCATTCAACCACCACTCACGTCTCGTGCTCCCATGGCACGGCCACCTTCACACCTGTCACTCGACTCAGCATTCCCCTTGTTGGCAAATCTACACCGAATCCATCGCAAGAGCAGTCAGTGTCAGTACACATGTCATCGCAGTCATTCACCGACTCCCACGAGCAGCCTGGAATCCTATCACAGCTCAGTTCCTTGGTGCACACTGTCCGTGTTTGCAGGGCACTTGAGGCATGGGAGGATGAGGAGCACGGTAGTGAGGGAGAGGAGGAGAGAGCACAAGGAGAGGTAGAGGTCGGACACCAGGAAGCTGCAAAAACAGGAAATGGAAGCGGAGGAACGGGCAGGAAAGAATTTGAGCCACAAGAAGTGGTAGAAGTGGTGGATGTCTCGGACGAGGACGCAGTTAGGGAAGAGGGGGCAGAGACTTGCAGAAACCGGGGAGAGCAGGAGGTGAGGGCTACATCAGGCTCTGCATCAATGGATCCTTCTGAGCAACACAGAAGCCAACCCTGCAGCATATCACAGGTGGAAAGAGCGGCATTGCAGGAGGTGGTTGAGGTGGATCTGTTCCATGAACCTTCTGACATAGGAAGCAATGGGGGGAAGCAGCTGGGCCTAGACAGGAATGAAGTTAAAGTGGCACCGATTGCCTCGGGGGCAACAGTGGGAGATCCAGCAACCGGTGGTGGAGCACAAGGGGGAAGGGAGCAAGGCGCTTGCAGCCCCCATACTGATGAAGGTGCGGTTGTGGGAGAAACAGCCTGGAGGGCAGCGGCACGTTCCTCCCGGAAGCAAGAGCAAGGGCGACAGTGTGTGCGACCTAGCTGCTGGCGTCGCAGTGATTCGGAGGACACGGGTTGCTACATCCTTGCATTTGAGACGTTCGGTTGCTTCTCTGCTCCAGTCCGCGACTTCCTCAAGCTCTGTGCGACAGGCACAGAAGATCCACTGATGCTCCAAGGCGCAAAGTTTGTTTCGCGCTCTTCAATTATCAACCTCTACTCCCAGCGGCTCTCAGTGGCGCTGCAGCGTGCTCAGGCTCAATCCATTCGTGAGAGGGCCAGGACCACGTTTGCAGCTGATCCCCTTTTGACAGGCGATGTCCGACGCTCCACGAGCATGGTGCTTCATCCGGACGAGCCTCTTGATGCTTGTGACCTTGCCTTTTTTGCTCGTGGCTAGTTTGCTTGAGTGGTAGGTTCTTCCTTCCTATGTACTCCAGGCTTCACGTTAAGCTATGTGTGCGCTAGCTGACTTTCACAGTACTCTCATGTTATCTCTCCTTTTCTTCATCAATGAGAATTACACACACACACACACACACACACACACACACCCACACACACAC
>SZWC01005334.1:32779-44918 GCA_023375785.1 Penium margaritaceum
GGGGGGGAGGAGAAGTGAGGAAGTGTATGTGGGAAGTGCATGAGGAGGTGTAGGAATGATTTGAGTGTTTTGTGATTTAAAGAATGCGCTAGTGTATGATTTTTGTGGTTTGAGCGAGAGGTGGATTTGGTGGGTCTTGTTGGATGAAAGTACATATGGGCATTGAATGTGGAGGTGTTGGAAGTTGTGAGTGTTGTGCAGGTGGCATGGTACACAAGTGTATTCTGTACAATGGGTAAGGGTAGCTTGAGGTGGGGGGAGGGGGGTGGGCGTAAAGTGTATGTGGGGGGTGAATGTGGTGGTGTATGTTAACATGAGTTAGTTTCACATAACCTTTTACACTAGTGTATGACGTTATTCAGCTAATGAGAGTGCAATGTGGAGGTTCCAGGGCGGGTGGTGTGAAAGTGTATGTGGAGTGTGTGAGGTGGATTAAAAAAATGTGTGTATTAAAAAACACTGTGTACCTCTGTTAACTGGTGACCACCTTCTTATGAAGGTTCTAGGAAGGTGGACACAAGTTAACAATATTTCTTGACTTTATCTGGATGTGAATGGATAGACTTTGTTTGTGGGAAGGACGTTGGGGGTTAGGGGATTAGGGTGAAAGTGCATGTGTGGAGTGCATGAGGAGGTGTAGGATTTTGGGATTGTGCTGAGAGTGAAATGGTACACGAGTGCATAAAACAATTTGCATAAGGCTAGGTTCATGTGGGAGGGAGGATTTAAAACCACAACTGTGCAAAATTTTCAATATTTACAGTCATTTTTAGTTCATGAGTGGTGTTCAATGAAGACTTTTGTTTTTAAAACATTGACCAAAATCCCTATGTAAAACAAATTAAAACTAATTACATTTCTTTTTTAGATTAGGCACCACAATCAGGGTTTCGCACAATTCCTACAAGTTTTAGGACATGAAACACAATGTTTGAAAATCAACTCCTATTGCGGTTTGTAAGATGACCTATTAGTGTCCCGATACAATTGAAGTGGGCTCGGCAGACCGTGTTTCTGTTTGTTTTATGGGTTACGAAGCGACCAACGTGATATACGTCCACATTGCGCCTTCCCGTCGATTTCAAACCCGTTTGATAGGTTTGCGACACCTCCACACCCCCCCCCTACCCCCACCGTTTTCTTCGCTAGTGTACATGGGGATTGTATGAGAAGGTGCACAACGAGTTGTATGCACATGTGGCTGAACTGCGCACAAGTGTACTCGGAGTCCGGAAATATCCGTGAAGGCTCCTTGGGGCACTTATGTCCATATCTCACCTCCATGCAGTGCAAGGACAATGCACTTCCATATGCACTGCAGCTATACATTGTACTGGTGGCGGAATTGGGGGGGCATCCGGTTTTCTATTCGAAGTCTCTCCCCCCCCCCCCCCCTCCCCCCACCCCTCCAACTGAGAAGTGCATGCGGCGAGTGCATATTGAAGTGCACGTCAATTAGGAAGTGAAAGACTGCAAAATGTACACAAGTGTACATGTGTTTCCGTATTATTGAGACCTTCGATTCCCCGCGATTGACGGTATGTGTCTACCGAAATCAATGTACCATGTTTGGGGGTTATTTGCGAGATGTGGCGCACATGGTGACAGAAGAAAGGGAACCTATCGGGCCCCGCTACCGCGGGGCCCAGCAGGTACCCAGGCAAGTAAAGCAGTAAAACCCAAACCCTGGAGAGTAACTAGGGGGTTTGCGTAGGGTTTGAAACTTCGCACTTGCAAACGACCAACGTCATGACAGGCCGACGTCTGACATCGGCGAGGCCAGTGTCAGAGGTCACCGACTTATCTTCCGAAGTCGGCGAGGTCCCACTCCGATTTAACCCTTTAATTCAGAGAATTCAGAATGTTCTTGATGATATCGAACGGGTTTGCGCTCCATCGATGGTTGACAATTTGGATGAATAAACATGGTTGTCGGATCTCCTCTTGGAAGTCGACCTATACATTTCCATTAGATCATCGTCTATCTACAGTGCCTTCCGTCTATATGCACTATAACACTAGTGCACAATGTTCGCTTTTGTACGTGTTGTGTGGCATGCACTTCCTCCTACACTCACCTCACACACTTGTAAGATTTTGGGGGGAGGGGGGAGGGGGATATCCCCCCCCCCCCTACCGCAACCGTTAAAGTGCAATGTACGATTGAATGTAAAAGTGCATAAACGTCGCACTGAGACACTGACGGATTCCACACAAGTGCGACGAAAAAACCTTCTACAATGTTTCCTCAATGAGAATGCACAAATGCACATTTCAACCAGATGTGCGTCCCACCCGTTGTACACCCACTCATACTGTCCCCGCATGCAATTTGAGGGAGAAGGGGGGGAGGGGTCGGCGAACGATCGAAGAAAAAAAACTGACGATATGCCACGTTTCTTGGTCCTCGTCTGATCAGTCTCCTTTTGTGTGTCATGAATGTTAGGCTATCACATGGACTGACAGGGATTTCACTATGCCTACACGTAGACAAATATAGGTCACCTTAACTCTCCAAGCACAGGTGGAGTTTTTGGAACGTGTATTATAATTTATATGTAATCTGGAATGTTTCAAGTATTTTTTGCTTTCTTAATCTCGTCAGGAAAATCTTTTGTATTTTTCAACCGTGAGAATTAGTTTGCACTTGAGTTTAAAGAAACCAATAAACAATTAGTTTTGCATGTATACATATGTCATGTACTAGAAACTTCTACAAAATTATCATCAAAGTGTATCAAAAGTGTCGGACATTCGGCATGTGCTATGGAAGTTCCTCAACATCTTTCTTCATTGAGAACCAGAAGTGAGGAAGTTTCTTACAAGCTCATTCTTTGTGGTTACATGTGGTGTGCACAATTGGATAAGTGCATGAATCAGGGTTTATTGGTGCTAAATGGCTTCAGTTGTCTTGGCCTTGCTCTAGTTGTCTTGGTTTTGCACCAGTTTTCAGGGCATTGCTCTAGTTTTCTTGGGCTTGCTCCAGTTGCCTTGGCCTTGCTTCAGTTGTCTTGGGCTTGCTGCAGTTATCTTGGGCTTCCTCCAGTTGCCTTGGGCTTGCTCCAGTTGTCTTGACCTTGCTATTCTTGTCTAAGGCTTGCTTCAGTTATCTTGGCCTTTCTCCAGTTGTCATGGGCTTGCTCCGGTTGCCTTGGGCATGATCCAGTCATCTTGGCCTTGCTTCTGCTGTCTCGACTTGCTCCAGTTCTCTTCGGCTCGCCCCAGATTTCTTGGCTTTTCTCTAGTTGTTTGGCTTTGCTCCAGTTGTCTTGGCCTTGCTCCAGTTGTCTTGGCCTTGCTCCAGCTGTCTTGGGCTTGCTTCAAATGTCTCTGCCTTGCTCTAGTTGTATTGGCATTATTCCAGCTGTCTTGGCCTTACTCCAGCTGTCCGGGCCTCGCTCTTGTTTTCTTGGCCTTGATCCAGTTGTCTTTGCCTTGCTCCATTTGCCTTGGCACTGCTCCGTTTTTCTTGGGATTTCTCCAGTTGTCTTGGTCTTGGTCCATTTGTCATGGCCTTGCTCCAGTTGTCTTAGCCTTGCTCCACTTGTCTTAGCCTTGCTCCAGCCGTCATGGCCTTGCTCCAGTTGTCTAGGGCTTGCTCTAGATCTCTTGGCCTTGCTCCAGTTGTCTTGGCCTTCCTCCTGATGTCTTGGCCTTGCTTCATTTGTCTTGGTCTTGCTCCAGTTGTCTTGGCCTTGCTCCAGTTGTCTTGGCCTTGCTCCAGATGTCTTGGGCTTGTTCCAGTGGTCTTGGGCTCGCTCCTGTAATCTTGTGCTTGCTCCATTTTTCTTTGGCTTCCTCCAGTTGTCTTGGGCTTGCTCTCATTGTCTCGGACTTGCTCAAGTTGTCTTGGGCGTTCCCTTTGTCTTGGCCTTGCTCTACTTGTTTTGGGCTTGCTCCAGTAGTCTTGGCCTTGCTCCAGTTGCCTTGGGCTAGCTCCAAGTGTATTGGAATTGCTCCAGTTGTTTTAGCCTTCCTTCAGTTTTCTTGGGCTTGCTCCAGTTGTCTTGGACATGCTCTAGTTGTCTTTGCCTTGCTCCAGTAGTCTTGGGATTACTTTAGTTGTCTTGGCCTTGCTCTAGTTGTCTTGGCCTTGCTCCAGTTGTCTTGGGCATGACCCAGTTGTCTTGGCCTTGCTCCAGTCCTCTTGGCCTTCCTTCAGTTGTCTGGAATTGCTCCAGTTGTCGTCGGCTCGCCCCAATTGACGTGGCCTTGCTCCATTTGTATTGGCTGTGCTCCAGTTGTCTTCGCCTTGCTCCAGTTTTCTTCGCCTTGCTCATGCTATCTTGGCCATGCTCTAGTTGTCTTGGCCTTGCTCCAGTTGTCTTTGCCTTGCTCCAGTTGTCTTGGGCTTGCTTCAGATGTCTTGGCCTTGCTCCAGTTAACTTGGCCCCACTCCAGTTGTCTTGGCCTTCCTCCAGGTGTCTGGGCCTTACTCAAGTTATCTTGGCCTTGCTCCAGTTGCCTTGGCCTTGCTCCTTTTGTCTTGGGCTTGCTCCAGTTGTCTTGGGCTTGCTCTAGTTGTCTTCGCCTTGCTCCAGTTGTCTTGGCCTTGCTCCAGTTGTCTTCGCCTTGCTCCAGTTGTCTTGGGTTTGCTCCAGTTGTCTTGGCCTTGCTCCAGTTGTCTTGGCCTTGCTCCAGTTGTCTTAGCCTTGGTCCACTTGCCTTGGCCTTGCTCCAGTTGTCTTCGCCTTGCTCCAGTTGTCTTCGCCTTGCTCCTTTTGTCTTGACCTTGCTCCTGTTGTCTTGGGCTTGCTCAAGTTGTCTTGGGCACGCTCCAGTTGTCTTGGGCTTGCTCCACTTGTCTTAGGCTTGTTTTAATTGTCTTGGAAATGCTCCAGTTGTCTTGGTCTTGCTCCAGTTGTCTTGGTCTTGCTCCGGTTGTCTTTGGCTTGCTCAAGTTTTTTTGGGCTTGCTCCAGTTTTCTTCCGCTTGCTGCAACTGTCTTGTGCTTGCTACAATTGTCTTGGCCTTCATCCAGTTGTTATGGGGTTGCTCCAGTTGTCTTGGGCTTGCTTTAGTTCTATTGGGATTTCTCGGTTTGTCTTGGCCTTGATCCAGTTATCTTGGGCTTGCTCCAGTGTTCTTGGGCTTCCTACAGTTGTCTTAAGCTTGTTTCAGTTTTTCTTGGCTTTCTCCGGTTGTTTACGCCTTGCTCCAGTGTTCTTGGGCTTGCTCCAATAGTCTTGGGCTTCCTCTCATGGTCTTGGGCTTGTTCCAGTTGTCTTGGGCTTGCTCCAGTTGTCTTGGCCTTGCTCCAGCTGTTTTGGCCTTCTTCTAGTTGTCTTGGGCTTGCTCCAGTTCTCAAGGCCTTGCTCCAGTTGTTTTGGGATCGCTCCAGTTGTCTTGGCCTTGCTCCAGTTTTCTTGGGCTTTCTCAAGTTGTCTTCGGCTTGCTCCAGTTGTGTTGGCCTTGCTACAGTTTTCTTGGGCTTGCTCCAGTAGTCTTGGACTTGCTCCAGTCGCCTTGGGCTTGCTCCAGTTTCATTGGGCTTGCTCAATATGGCTTGAGCTTGCTCTAGTTGTGATGGGCTTGCTCCAGTTGTCTTTGGCTTTTCCCAATTGTCTTGGCCTTGCTCCAGTTATCTTGGCCTTGCTCTAGTTGTCTAGGCCTTCCTCGAGTTGTCGTGGCCTTGCTCCAGATGTCTTGGCCTTGCTCCAGTTGTCTTGGCCTTTCTCCTATTGGCTTGGGCTTGCTTCAGCTGTTTTGGCCTTGCTCCAATTATCTTGGGCTTGCTCCTGTTGTATTGGGCTTGCTCCAGTTGTCTTGGGCTGGCTCCAGTTGTCTTGGCCTTGCTCCAGATGTCTTGGGCTTGGTCCAGTTGTCTTGGCCTCGCTCCAGTGTTCTTCGCCCTTCTCCAGTTGCTTTAGGCCTTCTCTACATGTATTGGCCTTGAGCCAGTTGTCTTGGCCTTGCTCTTGTTGTCTTGGGCTTGCTCCAGTTTTCTTGGGCTTGCTACAGTTGTCTTGTGCCTGCTCCATTTCTCTCCAGCTTGCTCCAGTTGTCTTGGCCTTGCTGCAGTTGTCTTGGACTTGCTCCAGTTGTCTTGTCCTTGCTCCAGTTGTCTTGGACTTGCTTCAGTTGTCTTTGTCAGAAAACGGCCCCCGGGTGGAGGTATTTCCAACGTGACCCAACGGGTCTACTGTGCTCACGGCTGTGTTTTGTGCGGGTGGTTCTGAGTCTAAGCGTGAGCTTTCTTGTCGCCTCACGCTATGTTTCTGGGAGTCGAAGGAATTTGCGAGACAGTCACTTTTGCGAAGGGAAAAACGCGATTTTGCATTAGTTTTTTAACATGGACATGATCTGAACATTTTTAGGGCTAGTCATGAGCTCTCAAACTCACCAAACCGTGCGCAATTCGGATAATCATAGCTCCCGCTACGTCAGTCAAAGCGCAGCACCCCAAACCAGCCACTCACTTGGCGGCGCACACCACGTCGCCCGCCGAGGCGCCTTCACACATCAAGGACCCATCAAAACGCCATTCCGGAGGCGCAGATGTCCCTATGCGTAGTGGCGGCGCCCCTTGCACCTTTGGGGTCTGTTTTGATGAGTTAATCATCGAGTTTGGTGATGGGGATTGATGTGGGTAGAAACCTGTTCGCGGACTTCCAGTCGGAAATTTGACCAAGTCCCCGAGTAACAAACTGTACTACTGAGTTTCGGACTCCGAGCCAGGATTTTGGCTAAGTCCCTCAGAAACAAACTGCACTCCTGAAATCCGGCGGATCATCCACCGGACGCCTCGGCAGTCTTTCCGGAGCAAAATCTCCAGATGGCATTTTGTTACTCGCTCCGATCAATTATTCACCAGAAGTCGAACCGCGGCCGGCTCCCAGAACCGCCGCGCACACCCCAACTTTAGAAGCCCATATCTCCCTCGTTACTTGTCCGATTCCGGTGAAACAACTTCCACCGGATTCAAGAACTCGTCAACATTCAGGAGCAATCCTCCATTTTAGAATCCGAGCAATCCTTGAGTCGCCAGATCCGTCGACGAGGATTTTCCTCTCTCTGGCGGCTCGTCGGCGCCTCCCGGCGCCACACTTGGGCATGCAGAGGGGCAAATCTTCAACAGTCTTGGCCTTGCTCCAGGTGTCTAGGTCTTCCTCCAGTTTTTTTTGCCTTGCTCCAGTCGTCTTGGCCTTGCTCCAGTTGTCTTGGCCTTTCTCCTATTGTCTTGGGATTGATTCAGCTGTTTTGGCCTTGCTCCAGTTGTCTTGGCCTTGCTTCAGTTTTCTTGGCCTTGCTCCAATTATCTTGGGCTTGATCCTGTTGCCTTGGGCTTGCACCAGTTGTCTTGGGCTGGCTCCAGTTATCTTGCCCTTGCTCCAGATGTCTTGGGCTTGGTCCAGTTGTCTTGGCCTCGCTCCAGTGTTATTTGCCCTTCTCCAGTTGCTTTAGGCCTTCTCTACATGTATTGGCCTTGCTTTAGTTGTCTTGGCCTTGCTCTTGTTGTCTTCGGCTTGCTCCAGTTTTCTTGGGCTTGCTACTGTTGTCCTGTGCTTGCTCCAGTTTTCTTGGGCTTGCTCCAGTTGTCTTCGCCTTGCTGCAGTTGTCTTGGACTTGCTCCAGTTGTCTTGGGCTTGCTCAAGTGGTCTTGTCCTTGCTCCATTTGTCTTGGGCTTGCTCCAGTTGTCTTGGGCTTACTCCAGTTATCTTGTGCTTGCTCCAATTGTCTTGTGCTTGCTCTAGTTGTCTTGGGCTGGCTCCAGTTGTCTTTGCCTTGCTCCATTTGTACTAGCCTTGCTCCAATTCTCTCACGCTTGCTCCAGTCGGCTTGGCCTTGCACCAGTTCTCTTGTCCTTGCTCCAGTTGTCTTGGGCTTGCTCTTGTTGTCTTGGCCGTGCTCCAGTTGTCTTGAACTTGCTCCAGTTGTGTTGGGCTTGCTCCAGTTGCCTTGTGCTCACTCCAAATGTCTTGTGCTTGCTCCAGTTGTCTTCAGCTTGCTCTAGTTGTCTTGGACCTGCTCTAGTTGTCTTGGGCTTACTCCTGTTGTCTTGACCTTGTCCTAGTTTTCTTGGGTTTGTGCCATTTCTTTTGGGCTTACTCCAGTTGTCTTGGACTTTCTCCAACTGTCTTGTACTTGCTCCAGTTGTTATGCGCTTGATGCAGTTGTTTTGGGCTTGAAAGGTTTGGCATGGGCTTGCTTGGTTTGTCTTGGCCTTGCTCGAATTATCTTGGGCTCGCTCCGATTGTCTTGAGCTTGCCCCAGTTTCCTTGGGCTTGCTCCAGTTTTCTTGGGCTTGGTCTAGTTGTCTTTGGCTTCCTCCAGTTGTCTTTTCCTTGCTCGAGTTTTCTTGGGCTTGTTCCATTTGTCTTGGGCTTGCTCTAGTTGTCATTGTCTTGCTCCAGTTGTCTTGGGCTTGCTCCAGTTGTCTTGGGCTTGCTCCAGATGTTGTGGGCTTGCTCCAGTTGTCTTGGGCTTGCTTTAGTTGTTCTAGGCTAGCTCCAGTTGTCTTGGCCTTGCTTCAGTTGTCTTTGGCTTGCTCCAGCTGTCTCGGGTTTGCTCCAGTTGTCTTGGACTTCCTCCGGTTGCATTGGGTTTGCTCCAGTTGTCTTGGGCTTGCTCCAGTTGTCTTGAGTTTTCTCCAGGTGTCTTGAGCTTCCTCCAGTAGTCTCTTTCTTGCCCCGGTTGTCTTGGCTTGCTCCATTTATCTTGGCCTTGCTCCAGTTGTCTTGGCCTTGCCCCGGTTGTCTTCGCCTTGCTTGAGTTGTCATGGCCTTTGCTCCAGTTGTTTAGGCCTTGCTCGAGTTATCTTTGCCTTACTCCAGCTGTCTTGGGCTTGCTCCACTTGTCTTGGGCTTGCTCCAGTTTCTTGGCCTTGCTCCACTTGTCTTGGCCTTCCTCTGGTTGTTTTGGCTCAACTCCCGTTGTCTCACCCTTGCTCCAGTTGTCTTGGGCTTGCTCCAGTTGTCTTGGGCTTGCTCCTGTTTCTTGGCCTTGCTCCAGTTGTCTTGGGCTTGCGCCAGTTGTCTTGGCCTTGCTCTAGTTGTCTTGGCCTTGCTCCAGTTGTCTTGGCCTTGCTCCAAGTGTTTTTGGCTTGCTCCAGTTTTCTTGGCCTTGCTACAGTTGTCTCGGCCTTGCTCCAGTTGTCTTTGCCTTGCTCCAGTTGTCTTTGCCTTGCTCCAGTTGTCTTTGGCTTCCTCCAGTTGTCTTGGGCTTGCTGCAGTTGTCTTGGGCTTTCTCCAGTTTCTTGGCCTTGCTCCACTTGTCTTGGCCTTGCTCCGGTTGTCTTGGCCTTAATCCAGTTGTCTTTGCCTTACTCCAGTTGTTTTGGGCTTGCTCCAGTTGTCTTGGGCTTGCTGCAGTTTCTTGACCTTGCTCCAGTTGTCTTGGGCCTGCTCCAGTTGTCTTGGACTTGCTCCAGTTTTCTTGGCCTTTCTACAGTTTTCTTAGCCTTGCTCCAGTTTTCGTGGCCTTGCTTGAATTGCCTTAGACTGGCTCTAGTTGTCTTAGCCTTGCTCCAGTTGTCTTGGGATTTCTACAGTTGTCTTCGGCTTGCTCCAGTTGTCTTGGCCTTGCTCCAGTTGCCTTAGCCTTGATCCCGTTGTCTTGGCCTTTTTCCACTTGTCTTGGCTTTACTCCACTTTTCTTGGCCTTGCTCCAGTTGTCTTGGCCTTGCTCCAGTTGTCTTGGCCTTGCTCCTGTTGTCTTGGCCTTCCTCCAGTTGTCTTGGGCTTGCTCCAGTTGTCTTGGGCTTGCTCCGGTTTTCTTGTGCTTGCTCCAGTTGTCTTGGGCTTACTCCAGCTGTCTTGGGCTTGCTCTAGTTGTCTTCGACTTGCTCCAGTTTTCTTGGGCTTGCTCCAGTTGTCTTTGCCTTGCTCCAGTTGTCTTGGGCTTGCTCCAGTTGTCTTGGGATTGCTCCAGTTGCCTTGGACTTGCTCCAACTGTCTTGTGCCAGCTCCAGTTGTATTGGCATTTCCCTAGTTTTACTGTACTTGCTCGAGTTGTTTTCAGCTTGAAAGTGTTGACTTGGGCTTGCTCGGTTTGTCTTGGCCTTGGTCCAGTTATCTTCTGCTCACTCCAGTTATCTTTGGCTTGCTCCAGTTTTCTTGGGCTTGCTCCTGTTGTCTTTGGCTTGGTCCAGTTTTCTTTGGCTTCCTCCAGTTTTCTTGGCCCTGCCCCATTTGTCTTGGGCTTGTTCAAGTTGTCTTGGGCTTGGTCCAATTCTCTTGGCCTTGCTCCAGTTGTCTTCGGGTTGCTCCAGGTATCTCAGGCTTGCTCCAGTTGTCTTGGGCTTGCTCCAGTTGTCTTGGGCTTGCTTTGGCTGTTGTCGGCTGGCTCCAGTTGTCTTGGCCTTGCTCCAGTTGTCTTGGGCCTTCTCTAGTTGTTTTGGGCTTGCTCCAGTTGTCTTAACCTTGCTACACTTCTTTTGGGTTTAATTCGCTTGTCTTGGCCTTGCTCCAGTTGTCTTGAGCTTGCTGTAGTTTTTTCGGGCTTGCTCCAGTTGTCTTGGACTTGCTCCCCTTGCCTTGGGCTTTTCCTAGTTGTCTTGTGCTTGCTCCAGTTATTTGTGGTTCGCTCCAGTTGTCTGGAGCTTGCTTGAATTGTCTTTGGCTTGCCCCGATTGTCTTGGCCTTGCTTCAGTTGTCTTGGCCTCGCGCCAGTTTTCTTGGCATTGCTCCAGTTGTCTTAGCGTTTTTCCAATTGTCTTGAGCTTGCTTCAGTTGTCTTGGCCTTGCTCTAGCTGTTTTGGCGTTGCTCTTATTGTCTCCAGCTTGCTCCAGTTGTCTTGAGCTTGCTTCTGTTGTCTTTGGCTTGATCCGGTTGACTTGGCCTTGCTCGAGTTGTTATGGCCTTGCTCCAGTTGTATTGGAATTGCACCAGTAGTCTTAACCTTTCTTCAATTCTATTGGGCTTGCTTCAGTTGTCTTGGCCTTGCTCCAGTTGTCTTGCCCTTGCTCCAGTTTTCTGGGCCTTGCCCAAGTTGTCTTGGCCTTGCTCCATTTGTATTTGCCTTGCTCCAGTTGTCTTTGTTGGCCTGAGGGTGAGTGTGCACCCTGGAGGGTCCCTAGCAGTGGCTGTTTCACACCACCAACTGTTTTTGGAGAGACTGAAACTATGGAGGCAACTGGTTCCAAGGATGGCAAAATCTGGTCAGAAAGTGAGGCAATAGGTTTGGCCTCAATTGGATGG
Organism: Penium margaritaceum; assembly: GCA_023375785.1. Classification (NCBI taxonomy): domain Eukaryota; kingdom Viridiplantae; phylum Streptophyta; class Zygnematophyceae; order Desmidiales; family Peniaceae; genus Penium; species Penium margaritaceum. The sequence continues at coordinate 43,920 of SZWC01005334.1, forward strand.
AAATTAACACTTTATCAAAGCTCACAAGCAGTGGCATTTTATAGCAACTGATCTAAGCTTTCCAGAACACCAAAGCATGCCAGATTTGGAGCTTCCTAGCAGATTCTATGGCTTCTAGACTGCTCCTTGGTAGGCTGTCCTTTTCCCACCTAGGAAGGCATCCCTTCCCTCCTCTAGAAGCTTCTGCCCCTTCCTAGATTCCTCAGCTTGCTTCTAGTAGGAGGGAAGGTGTCCAGAAGACCAAGACACCTCTAGATNATAGGTGGACACCATTAACCACTAAGCCACCTTGGCTTGTCTTTTTGGTGTTCCTTTTTGGAGTCACTCCTGCCATGGTGAGGAGCATTATTCCAACAATCTCCCCCTTGCGCATCACCCATGGCAGTTGTCCATGCTCAACCTACAACTGAGGAGAATTTCTCCTCATGGGAGGCGAGCTTACATTTTATTGCTCCCTCCCACTCAGCCCAATCCTTCTTGTGCAGTGCCTCCTTGAGGCTCCTCTTGCGCGAACCCAGTCCAAATGCCCTTGTTGGCATCATACCTTTTTGTCCTTCTTTGCACACGGTTACTCGTGCGGGGCTCTTGAGGCGGTTGTCGTTGTTGCTGTCCCCTTTTGGCGCCCTCCTCTCCTAGCGCCTGCTCCCCCTCTCTTGGAGACCTTGGAGACATCGGTCGACTCCCTGCCTCCACGTCCATCTCCGGTGCTTCGGATTCCTCATCCGAACTGGCCGGAGCAAATTGTGCCATTCGCCCATCCCTCCGGCGATCATATCCGGCTGGTGCTGTTGCGAGGACGTCACCCTCATTCACGTCCTCCGGCGTCTCCCCCTCAAGGAGTGGCATCCACTCCCCCCTCTTGGAGAGACCTGCCTCCTTGTCTGTCCAACGGCTTTTCTCGTCGAACGTGACGTCGCGACTCCGCACAATCTGCTGCCTCCTTGGGTCAAAGAGCCGATACGCCTTGCTTCCGCTCTCATATCCAAGGAAAATACACCG
>SZWC01005334.1:46007-62285 GCA_023375785.1 Penium margaritaceum
GCGGTGCCATAGGTCCAAATCTCCTCCATCCTTCGTTGCAAGGTTGGCGGCGTTGGACCCCACCCGGCTGCTGAGGATCTTTGCGCGTAGCAGGTACAAGTCGTCCTCCCTCTTGGCACGCGCAATCACCTCACCTTTGCCCTCTTTGCGGATGACGGCCTCCTTCTTTGTGAAGAGCACCTTAAGTCCCTTGTCGGTAAGGCGGCTGACGGAGAGCAGGTTTGCCCCAAAGTTAGGCATATGCAGCACATCGTAGATTGTGCTTGTGACAGGTTTTCCATCCACAATTGACTCAATGCGGACGTTACCCTCACTGGCGGCCACCTCTGTTTTTCCATTGGCCACCGTCATGCGTCTCTCCGAGGCGCCGTAGGTGACAAATGCCGCCCTGTTGCATTGCGTGTGGCGGCCTGATCCGGAGTCGATGACGGCAACTCCCGGATCCTTCAAGTTGGTGGAGTTGTACGCCATAAGGGCGTGCTCATCTTTCTTCCCGCCCCGCTGCGACCGATCTGTTTTCTTCTTAGGACAGTTGCGCGCGTAGTGGCCCTCCTTGCCGCAGTTGAAACACTCCCCCTTCTTGTCACCCTTCTTAGTGCCCTGTTTGGCACCCTTCCACTTGTCGCCTCGGCCTCCACTTTGAGGATGAACCGTGTAAGCTGAACTTGATGCCCCTGCATTCTCTCGACCGCCACGTCGCATCCACTCATTGCGCACGTATTCAGCAACCTTCGGGTACTTCAGCTCGTCGGAAGGCTAGCCACCAAGGACTGTGATCATGGGACTCCAACTGTCCGGCAAGGCCAGAAGGAGGATCATAGCTTGCAACTGAGAGTCGACCTCCCAACCTGTGGCCACACACTCCGTTGCGAGGGACTCAATCTGCTACATGATCTCCATGATGTTGTCGCCTTCGTTGGCTCGGAGGGTGACGAGCCATTTGAAGATGAAGAGCTGATTGGCAAGGTTGCTTGACTGGTAGATGGAGCAGAGTTTTGACCATGCGTCCGCGGCCAGGGTGCATCCTTGGATGTGCCCAAGTTGTGGTGGGCATAACGCGGACACAAGGAGCGCCAATGCCTTTTTGTTGCGCTTCTTGTATGCCTCCTTCACCTCAGCCATTGCAGTCTCCGGTGGAGTAGTCTCATCACCTTTGACGAGTTCAAGCAGCCCCTTATCGTCGAGGAAGACCTCAAACTGCCACCTCCACAAGGCAAAGCCTGTCCCATCAAACTTAAGGACAGTGCGGCTGCTGTCTTGCTCGCTAGTTGCCATGTCTTGCTGTTGGNTGGAGCTTCCTAGCAGATTCTATGGCTTCTAGACTGCTCCTTGGTAGGCTGTCCTTTTCCCACCTAGGAAGGCATCCCTTCCCTCCTCTAGAAGCTTCTGCCCCTTCCTAGATTCCTCAGCTTGCTTCTAGTAGGAGGGAAGGTGTCCAGAAGACCAAGACACCTCTAGATTCCTTGTAGGACAAGTCACTCCTTGTAGAAGGTGTGCCACCTTCCTGGATCCTCACCTGGCCTTCTAGAAACTGAAAGAGGAACTCTAGAGGTTGAGCTAGCTTCCTGGCATCTATATTCCACCTCCCTTGAGGCAGGGCATAATTTCATCTTGTGGGACTTGAACCCGGGCCCCTGCCTCCATAGGTGGACACCATTAACCACTAAGCCACCTTGGCTTGTCTTTTTGGTGTTCCTTTTTGGAGTCACTCCTGCCATGGTGAGGAGCATTATTCCAACAGTCTTGACCTTGCTCCAGTTTTCTTGGGCTTGGTCCAGTTTTCTAGGGCTTGCTCCAGTTGTCTTGGCCTTGCTCCAGTTTTCTTGGCCTTGCTCCGGTTGTCTTTGCCTTGCTCCAGTCGTCTTGGACTTGCTCCAGTTGTCTTGGCCTTGCTTCAGTTGTTTTGGGCTTGCCGCAGTTGTCTTGGCCTTGCTCCAGTTCTCTTGGCCTTGCTCCAGTTGGCTTGGGCTTGCTCCAGTTGTCTTGATCTTACTCCAGTTGTCTTGTGCTTGCTGCAGTAGTCTTGGGCTTTCTACAGTCATCTAGGTCTTGCTCCAGTTGTCTTGGGATTGCTCCAGTTGTCTTGGGCTTGCTCCAGTTGTTTTGCCCTTGGTACAATTTTCTTGGCCTTGCTCCTGTTGTCTTGGGCTTGCTCCAGTTGTCTTGGGCTGGTTCCATTTGTCTTGGACTTTCTCCGGTTACCTTGGGCTTGCTCACGTTGTCTTCGGCTTGCTCCAGTTGTCTTGGGCTTGCTCCGGTTGTCTTGGGCTTGCTTAAGTTGTCTTGGGCTTTCTCCCGTTGTCATGGCCTGTTTTTAGTTGTCTTGGGCATGTTCCAGTTTTCTTGGCCTTGTTCCTGTTGTCTCGGGCTTGCTCCAGTTGTCTTGGCCTTGCTCAAGCTGTCTTGGCCTTTCTCAGGTTTTCTTAGCCTTGCTCCAGATGTCTTCGCCTTCCTCCAGTTGTCTTGGACTTGCTCTAATTGTGTTAGCCTTGCTCTAGTTGTCTGTGCCTTGCTCCAGTTGTATTTGTCTTGCTCCAGTTGTCTTTTCCTTGCTCTATTCGTCTTGGCCTTGCTCCAGTTGTCTTGGAAGTGCTATAGTTGTCTTGGACTTGCTCTAGCTGTCTGAGCCTTGCTCCAGTTGTGTTGGTCTTGCTCCAGTTGTCTTTGCCTTGCTCCACTTTTCTTAGGATTACTGTAGTTGTCTTGGCCTTGCTCCAGTTATTCTGGCCTTGCTCCAGATTTCTTGGGCTTGATCCAGTCGTCTTGGCCTCGCTCGATTTGTCTTGGCCTTGCTATAGTTGTTTTGGGCTTGCTCCAATTGTCTTTGGCTCTCCACGGTTGTCCTGGCCTTGCTCAAGTTGTCTTGGCCTTGCTCCAGTTGTCTTGGCCTTGCTCTAGTTGACTTGGCCTTACTCCTGTTTTCTTGGCCTTTCTCCAGTTTTCTTGGCCTTGCTCCAGTTTTCTTGGCCTTGCTCCAGTTGTCTTGGGCTTCCTTCAGTTGTCTTGGCCTTTTTCCAATTGTCTTGGACTTGCTCCAGTTGTCTTGGCCTTGCTCCAGTTGTCTTTCCCTTGCTTCAGTTGTCTTGGCTCTGCTCTAGTTATCCTGGCCTTTCTCCAATTGACTTGGGCTTGCTCCAGTTGTCCTTGGCTTGATCTAGTTGTGTTGGCCTTTCTCCAGTTGTCTTGGCCTTTCCCCCATGATATTGGGCTTGCTTCAGATGTCTCGGCCTTGCTATAGTTGTCTTTGGCTTGCTCCAATTATCTTGGGATTGCTCCAGTTGTCTTGACCTTGATCCAGTTGTCTTGGCCTTGGTCAAATTGTATTGACCTTGCTCCAGTTGTATTGGCCTTGCTCCAGTTGTCTTGAACTTGCTCCAGTTTTTTTGGGATTGCTCTAGTTGTCTTGGCCTTGTTCCAGTTGTGTTGGCGCTGCTTTAGTCGTTATCAGCTTGCTCGAGTTGTCTTGGGCTCGCTCGAATTGTCTTGTGCTTGCTGCACTTGTCTAGGGCTTGCTCTAGTTTTCTTGGCCTTGCCCTAGTTATGTTGGCCTTGCGCTAGTAATATTTGGCCTGCTTCATTTGTCTTGGGCTTGCTCCAGTTTTCTTGGGCTCGCTCCAGTTGTCTTGGCCTTCCGCCAATTGTCTTAGGCTTGCTCTAACTTTCTTGAACTTGCTGTAGTTGTCTTGGGCTTTCTCCATGTGTCTTCGGCTTGCCCCGGTTGTCTTGGCCTTACTCCAGTTGTCTTGGCCTTGCTCCACTTGTATGGGCCTTGCTCCATTTGTCTTGGCCTTGCTCCAGTTTTCTTGGATTTTTTCCAATTTTCTTTGGCTTCCTTCAGTTGTCTTGGGCATGCTCTAGTTGTTTTGGCCTTGCTCGAGTTGGCTTGGCCTTGCTCCAGTTGTCCGGGCCTTTCTCCAGTTTTCTTGGCCTTGATTCAGTTTTCTTTGCCTTGCTCCAGTTGTCTTAGCCTTGCTCCAGTTGTCTTGGCCTTGTTCCAGTTGTGTTGGGCTTGATCTAGTTGTCTTGGCCTTGCGTCAATTGTCTTGGCCTTGCTCAATTTGTCTTGGCCTTTCTCCAGTTGTCTTGGCCTTGCTCCAGTTGTCTTGGGCTTGCTCAAGTTGTCTTGGCCTTTCTCCAGTTTTCTTGGCCTTTCTCCAGTTGTCTTTGGCTTGCTCCAGTTGTCTTGGGCTCGCTCCAGTTTTCTTTCCCTTGCTCCAGTTGTCTTGGGCTAGCTCTAGTTGTCCTGGGCTTGCTCCATTTTTCTTGGACTTGCTCCAGTTGTCTTAGCCTTGCTCCAGTTTTCTTAGGTGTGCTCCAGTTTTTTTGGGCTTGTTCCAATGGACTTGGCCTTCCTCCAGTTGTCTTAGTCTTTCTCTAGTTGTCTTGGCCTTGCTCCATTTGTCTTGGGCTTGTTCCAGTTGTCTTGTCCTCGCTCCAGTTGTCTTGGCCTTTCTCTAGTTGCCTTAGCTTTGCTTCAGGTGTCTTGGCCTTGGTTCAGTTTTCTTTGACTTTCTCTATTTTTCTTGGCCTTGCTTGAGTTTTCTGGGCCTTGCTCCAGTTGTATTGGCATTAATCCAGTTGTCTTTGTCTTGCTCTATTTGTCTTGGTCTTGCTCTCGTTGTCTTGAGGTTGCTCCAGTTGTCTTGGAATTGCTCCAGTTGTCTTGGGATTAATTCAGCTGTCTTGGCCTTGCTCCAGTTGTCTTGGTCTTTCTCCAGGCTTCTTGGGCTTGATCCAGTTGTCTTGGTCTTGTTTCAGTTGTATTGGCCTTGCTCCAGTTGTCTTGGCCTTGCTCCAGTTGTCTTGGGCTTGCTCCAAACGTCTTGGTCTTGCTCAAAGTGTCTTGGGTTTGCTCCAGTTTTCTCGGGATTGCTCCAGTTGTCTTGGACTTGCTCCATTTGACTTGGGCTTGCTCCAGTTGTCTTGGCCTTGCTCCAGTTGTCTTGGGCTTCCTCCAGTTGTTTTTTCCTTGCTCCAGTTGTCTTGGCATTGCTCCATATGTCTTGTTCTTGCTCCAGTTGTCTTGGCCTTGCTCCAGTTTTTATGGGCTTGCTCAAGTTGTCTTGGCCTTGTTTCACTTATCTTTGCCTTGCTCCAGTTTTTTTGGACTTGATTCGATTTGATTGGGCTTTCTCCTATTGTCTTGGGCTTGCTCTAGCTGTCTTGGGGTGTTCCCATGTCTTCGCCTTGCTCCAGTTGTCTCGGGATTGCTCCAGTTGTCTTTGTCAGGATTTTTCTGTACACTGTAGAGTCATGGGAACAGCTGGAAGCAAGATTAGGAAGGAGGAGGAAGCAACGGAGAAGCTGCTGCAGGATGACGTCACGCTGAAGACAGTGAGGGTGCTGAGTGCTGGTGACAAAGCAACTACTGCTCTGGAGGGAACAGAGATCTGACAGGAAGATGATAGCCAGGCTGATGAGAATGACACAGTATAGGATTCATTACTGTGAGTGAACCAGAAGCGCAGGGCCAAGGCGCGGGCGGTGTGCCGTAGCGCCGAGGCACAGACGGGTCGTGGGTGCAGCACCAACGGTGCGGGCCCTGAAGTGTTGGGGACTACTGATGATGCTGAGCTGAGTTTGGGCACGGTACTTGGAGTACGGACGATGCAATGTTGAGTAGGTTTGCCACAGCAGCAAGGAGCAGGCAAGGCAGCGGGCCAAGCCTCAGCTGCCTAGTGCGGGCGAGTATGAGGAAAGGCGAGTGAGCAAAGCAAACGAGCAAGGCCACAGCCGGAGAGGCGGGCATGAAAGGTCAAACAACAGGCAGGAAATCTGGAAAGTGGCACGGCAGGAAGGCAAACAGATAGATGATATATGAACAATGATTGATAGATAATAGCAGAGGCAAAGAATACAAATAGTGATACGCTGCCTAAGGACTAGTCCTAGTTCCTGCTAAGGTGGGTGATAGCCCAAGTGCTGCCGCAGCCGCTTAGCTGCGTCCATCATGGTGGCGAAGTGTGTCAAGAAAATGTGATAACCTGTGGAAGCCATAACACTGTTGGTGGGCAGAGAAGTGAGTTGGCGGAAGCAACCTGGAAGCTGCGGAAGGAGTCCTGAGGGATGACGACACAGGGGTAGTAGAAAGATATTGCTGGAAGGCAAGAATGACAGTGCAGTGGTTAGATTAGACTTGGAGCGGAAGGATTCCAGTAGATTAGCTTAGAAGTCCAGCAATGTGAGTTCTGGCGTGACGGAGTGAATACGACGGAGCGCGAGTGACATCACTGGGTTGTGATGCAGGAAGAGCAGATTTGAGGAGGCAGGCGGCAGTATTCTTGGATTCACTTGCTTGACATGAAGGATTGGGACGACTGGAGCAACAAGGAGCAGTATGCTTGAGGTCGAAGCGGGAACCACAAACCGAGAACAGCGGATGCAAAGGCAAATGATAGAAGTTGATAGATGAACAATGAGGCAAAGAATTCACACTGGTACTAGTCTCTTAAGCACTAGATCCTAGGGCAGAGTAGTTCCTAGAGTATTGCCTCATAGGGTAGTAGTACCGCCGTCTATGGCAGGTGGTAGGATGTTTGAAGCAGTAGCCATTGTGCTGCTGCTAGTGGTTCTGTGGTGCGCGACGCCCCTTGGAGGCTTGGCGCGGGTCTTCGCTGATGTGTGGCGTGGTGGCGTACGCGGGCGATCTCGGCACTGTCTTCGGAGATGGCCTGGTTGCGTCGGTTTGTGACCATGACCAAGCCAGCCTTGTCGCGTAGCTGGGACCGGGCCGCGGGGGGTTCAGACCGTTGAGGTTCGTGCGATGACCGGTGGCCGAACGATCACTGTCGTGCATTTGCAGTCACCTGGGGCATGGATGATCGTATGGACTGGCAAGATCGAGCTGGCATGCTTCTCCGGGTATTTTGGTTATTCTTTCATCAGAGGTGAGGAGTGTGAATGAGTAAGTGGAGGGGCTATCAGATGAACATTTCTCTGGAGTGTGGGTCTAGCTTTGTAGTCTGACAGAGTGCGGAGTCGCTTCGCGGCTCCGCACGTACAAAGTTGGTTCGGGACTTCTTGCTTGCACGTTTTCCCAGAGAGGTGCGCCGAAGCAGTTCAGTTGCGTCTGCCATTGGTACGTGGGCGAGAGGGCGCATCGCCGCACCGTTGGAGCGTAGCGAGGACCGTAGCGCGAGCTCTCGGTGACCTGCGACGTGTAGTCGGCCGTCTTCAGAGTGTCAGCCGGTGGCTGACCAGACCAGTATTCTTGAGGTTGCAAAGCCAAGGAGATTATCCGGGCTTCGGAAGGTGATTTTGTTGTCTTGTCATCATATTCCCTCGATGTGTCGAGGTGGGGTATGTCCAGAATATGTTTCTCGGAGAGGTCAGACTTGTGACGTTGTAACAGTATTCCAACAATCTTGGGCTTGCTCCAGTTGTCTTGGAATTGCTCCAGTTGTCTTGGGCTTGCTCCAGTTGTCTTGGCCTTGCTCCAGTTGTCTTGGGCTTCCTCCAGTTATTTTTCCCTTGCTCCAGTTGTCTTTGGATTGCTCCATGTGTCTTGTGCTTGCTCCAGTTGTCTTGGCCTTGCTCCAGTTTTCATGGGCTTGCTCAAGTTGTCTTGGGCTTGCTCCAATTATCTTGGTCTCGCTTGAGTTGTCTTGGCCTTACTTCAGTTATCTTGGCCTTGCTCCATTTGTCTTGGACTTTCTTTACTTGTCTTGGGCTTGCTCATATTGTCTTAGGCTTGCTCTTGCTGTCTTGGGCTTCCTCCAATTGTCTTTGGTTTGCTCCACTTGTCTTGGACTTGCTCCAGTTGTCTTGGGCTTGCTCCAATTATCTTGGGCTTGCTCTAGTTGTCTTGGGCTTGCTCCAGTTGTCTTGGGCTTGCACCAGTTGTCTTGGGCTTGCTCCAGTTTTCTTGGCCTTGCTCCAGTTGTATTGGCCTTGCTCTAGTCATCTTGGGCTTTCTCCAGTTGTCAAGGCCTTGCTCCAGTTGTTTTATGATTGCTCCTGTTGTCTTGGCCTTGGTCCAGTTGTTTCTGGCTTGCTCCAATAGTCTTGGGCTTGCTCCATTTTTCTTGGGCTTGCTCCAGTTGTCTTGGGCTTTCTCTAGTTGTCTTGGGCTTGCTCCAGTTGTCTTTGGCTTGCGCAGGTTGTCTTGGCCTTTCTCCAGTTGTTTTGGCCTTGCTCCAGTTGTATTGGCCTTGCTCCATTTGTCTTCGTCTTGCTTTAGTTGTCTTGGCCTTTCTCCATATGTCTTGAGCTTGCTTCAGTTGTCTTGGGCTTGCTCCATTTGTCCTGGCCTTGCTCCAGTTGTTTTGGATTGTCTCCAGTTGTCCGGGCCTTGCTTCAGTTGTCTTGGCCTTTCTCCAATTGTCTTTTCCTTGCTCCAGTTGTCTTGGACTTGCACCTGTTTTCTTGGCCTTGTTCCAGTTGTCTTGGGCTTGATCTAGTTGCCTTGGCCTTGCTCCAGATGTCTTGGCCTTGCTCAAGTTGTCTAGGCCTTTCTCCAGTTGTCTTGGACTTGCTCCAGTGTCTTGGCCTTGCTCCAGTTGTCTTGGCCTTGCTCAGTTGTCTTGGGCTTGCTCCAGTTGTCTCGGGCTCGCTCCAGTTTTCTTTTTTTTGCTTGAGTTGTTTTGGGCTAGCTCCAGTTGTCTAGGGATTTCTCCAGTTGTCTTGGACTTGCTCGAATTGTCTTGGGCTTGATCCAGTTGTCTTGGCCTTGCTCCAGTTTTCTTGCGCGTGCTCCAGTTATTTTGGGCCCACTCTTGCTTGACTTGGCCTTGCTCCAGTTGTCTTGGGCTTGCTCCAGTTATCTTGGCCTTGCATTAGTTATCTCGGGCTTTCTCCAGTTGTCTTTGCCTTGCTCCAGTTGTCTTGGTCTTTCTCCAAGTGTCTTATCTTGCGCCACTTTTCTTGGCCTTGCTCCAGTTGTCTTGGACTTTCTCTAGTTGTCTTGGCCTTGCTTCAGTTTCCTGGGCCTTGCTCCAGTTGTCTTGGCCTTGCGCGAGTTGTCTTTGCCTTGCTCCAGTCGTCTTGGCCTTGCTCTAGTTGTCTTGAGCTTGTCCCAGTTGTCGTGGACTTGCTCCAGTTGTCTTTGCCTTGCTCCAATTGTTTTGGGGTTACTTCAGCTGTCTTGGCCTTGCTCCAGTTTTCTTGGTCTTTCTCCAGTCATCTTCGGCTTGATCCTGTTAGCTTGGCCTTGTGTCAGTTGTCTTGGCATTGCTCCAGTTTTCTAAGCCTTGCTCTAGATGTCTTGGTCTTGCTCCAGTTGTCTTGGCCTTGCTCCAGTTGTATTGGCGTTTCTCCAGATGGCTTGGGCATGCTCCAGTTGTCTTGGGCTTGCTCCAGTTGTCATGGGATAGCTCCAGTTTTCTTTGGCTTGCTCTAGTTGTCTTGGGATTTCTCCAGATGTCTTGGGCTTTCTCCAGTTGTCTTGGCCTTGATCCAGTTGTCTTGGGCTTTATCCAGTTGTCTTGGGCTTGCTCCAGTTGCTTTGGGATTGCTCCATATGACTTGTGCTTGCTCCAGTTGTCTTGGGCTTGCTCCAGTTTTTATGGGCTTGCTCAAGTTATCTTGGCATTGCTTCGCTTATCTTGGCCTTGCTCCTGTTGTCTTGGACTTTCTTCACTTTTCTTGGGCTTCCTCCTGTTGTCTTGGGCTTGCTCCGATTGTCTTGGGCTTGCTCCAGTTATCTTTGGCCTGCTCCAGTTGTCTTTGGCTTGCTCCAGTTTTCTTGGCCTTGCTCCACTTCTCTTGGGCTTGCTCCAGTTGTCTTGGTCTTTCTCCAATAGTCTTGGGCTTGCTCCATTTGTCTTGGGCTTGCTCCAGTTGTCTTGGGCTTGCTCCAACTTTCTCAGCATTACTCCAGTTGTCTTGGCCTTGCTCTAGTCATCTTGGGCTTGCTCCAGTTGTCAAGGCCTTGCTCTAGTCATCTTATGCTTGCTCCTGTTGTATTGGCCTTGGTCCAGATTTTTTTTATTGCTCCAGTTGTCTTGGGCTCGCTCCAGTTGTCTTGGCCTTGCTCCAGCTCTCTTGGGCTTGCTCCAGTTTTCTTGGGCTTGCTCCAGTTGTCTTGGCCTTGCTCCATTGTCTTGGCCTTGCTTGGTTGTCCAGGCCTTGCTCCAGTTGTCATGGCTTTGCTCCAGTTGTCTTTGCATTGCTCCAGTTGTCTTGGCCTTGCTCCAGTTGTCTTGGCCTTGTTCCAGTTGTCTTGGCCTTGCTCTAGCTGTCTCGGCCATGCTCCAGTTGTCTTGGCCTTGCTCCAGTTGTCATGGCTTTGCTCCAGTTGTCTTTGCATTGCTCCAGTTGTCTTGGCCTTGCTCCAGTTGTCTTGGCCTTGTTCCAGTTGTCTTGGCCTTGCTCTAGCTGTCTCGGCCATGCTCCAATTGTCTTGGCCTTGCTCTAGTTGTCTTGGCCTTGCTCCAGTTGTCTTGGACTTGCTCTAGTTGTCTTGGGCTCGCTCCAGTTGTCTTTTGCTTGCTCCAGTTGTCATGGGCTAGCTCCATTTGTCTTGGGCTTGCTCCAGTTGTCTTGGAATTGCTCGAATTGTCTTGGGCTTGCTCCAATTGTCTTGGCCTTGCTCCAGTTTTCTTGGGCGTGCTCCACTTGTTTTGGGCTTGCTCTAGTTGACTTGGCCTTGTTCCTGTTGTCTTGGGCTTGCTCCAGATGTCTTGGCCTTGCTCTAGTTTTCTCGGACTTGCTGCAGTTGTCTTTGTCTTGCTCCAGTTGTCTCGGCCTTTCTCCAATTGTCTTAGCCTTGCTCCAGTTGTCTTGGCCTTGCTCCAGTTGTCTTTGCCTTGCTCCATTTATCTTTGCCTTGCTTTAGTCGTCTTGGCCTTGCTTGAGTTGTCTTGAGGTTGCTCCAGTTGTCTTGGAATTGCTCCAGTTGTCTTTGCCTTGCTCATGTTATTTTAGGATTACTTCAGCTGGGCTTGTTCCAGTTATATTGGGCTGCTCTCGTTGTCTTGGGAATTCTCCAATTGTCTTGGCCTCGCTCTTATTGTCTTGGACTTGCTCCAGTTGTCTTGGGCTTGCTTCAGCTGTCTTGGGCTTGATCCAGTTGTCATGGGCTTGATCCAGTTGTCTTAGGCTTGCTCCAGTGATCTTGGGCTTGCTCCAGTTGTCTTCGCCTTACTCCAGTTGTCTTGGGCTTGCTGCAGTTTTTTTGAGCTTGCTAAAGTTGTCTTGGGCTAGATATAGTTGTCTTGGGCTTGCTCGAGATGTCTTGGGATTGCTCCTGATGTCTTGGGCTTGATCCAAAATTGTCTTGGCCTTGCTCCAGAAGTCTTGGCTTTGCTCTACTTGTCTTGGGCTTTCCCCAGTTTTCAAGGACTTGCTCCAGTTGTCTTTGGCTTTCTCTAGTTGTCTTGGCCTTACTCCAGTTGCCTTCGGCTTGCTCAAGTTGTCTTGGGCTTGCTCCAGTTGGCTTGGGCTGGCTGTAGCTGTCTTGGCCTTGCTCCAGCTGTCTTCGGCTTGCTCCAGCTACCTTGGGCTTGCTCTAGTTGTCTTGTCCTTGCTGCAGTTTTCTTGGGCTTGCTCCAACTGTCTTGGCCTTGCTCCATTAGTCTTGGCTTTGCTCTAGATATCTTGAGCGTACTTAATTTTTCTTGGGCTGTCTCTAGTTTTCTTGGGCTTGCTCCGGTTTTCTTGGGTTTTTGCCAGTTGTCTTGGGCTTGCTCCAGTTGTCTTGGAATTTCTCCAGTTGCCTCGGCCTTACTCCAGTTTTCTTGGCCTTGCTCTAGTTGTCTTAGGTTTTCTCCAGTTGTCTTGGGTTTGCTTCATCTGTCTTGGGCTTGCTCTAGGTGTCTTGGGCTCGATCAAGTTGTCTTGGGCTTGCTCCAGTTGTCTTGGGATTGGTTCAGTTTTCTTGGCCTTGCTCTAGTTGTCTTCGACTTGCTCCATTTGTCTTGACCGTGCTCCTGTTGTCTTGGGCTTGCTCCAGTTGTTTTGTTCTTGCTCTAGTTGTCTTTGGCTTGCTCCAGTTGTCTTGGCCTTGCTCCAGTTGTTTTGGGCTTACTCGAGTTGTCTTGGGCTTGCTCGAGTTGTCTTGGGCTTGCTCCAGTTGTCTTGGGCTTGCTCTAGTTGTCTTGGGCTTGCTTAAGTTGTCTTGGGCTTTCTCTAGTTGTCTCGAGCGGAGGGGCACGTGCAGAGTCTCATGGTCGAGCTTCAGTAGGCTAGCAGCCGCTGTTACACCGCGGATGTTCCAGCACGACGGACTGCCAAGGAGTGTGTGGAGGATGTGCGCACGCGTCTCGAGGTATCTGAGTGGTCTCTGCATGATGCACGTCTAAGACGGGCAGACCTTCATCAGTAGGTGGATGGTTGGCTGGGCACCTGAGGTTTGGAGGAGTCCCACGTGGCTGATTGCAATCTCGGTGACAGCGATGGCATAGCAGATGGAGATGCACCGATTGTTGTCGACGTCCGGCCAGCTGTCAACGACCGAGTGTGTCAGCAGCAGCTGGTGCCTCTGCAGCAGCAGCTGGTGCCTCTGCAGCAGCAGCTCCTGCACGTGCAGATGCTACAGATACCAACGCACTGTCTTGTGGCGACGCCTTGTCAGCAGCTGGCGGCCAGGCAACAGATGAGTCAACGGCTGACGGAGAGGACTCTGATCTGCGCGACAAGGCAGCGAGGTTGTAGGAGGCCATGGCTTGTGCCGACGTGCATGCGATGGAGGTCCACCATTAGGTTCATTTCACGACTGATCACCTACATGCCGCAAATGCAGCCGGCCACCCGGCTGCCGTAGCAGAACTCAACGATCTCTACACGCTTCTTGACACTGCAGAGTCCCCGTGCCGATGTGTACCTCAGCAGCTGGCAGGCATACAACAGGTAATATAGTTTGAGGAAGCCCTCAGCTTTGCACTAGTCCTAGCAGCAGGTGACAACAGCCGTGAAGACTACGATAGCAACAACGAGGACAGTGTCGATGACGGCAGTGTCGAGGATGCTATGGGATGAGGCTACATGTGCGCATGTCGCACCAGTATCGTTCTTACCCTTGCTGTTGCTATGCAGGGATATGTGGCCATGGGGGAGCCATGGGGGAGCCATGCTTCCTCCTCAGGGGGTATGTTGTACACAGCCATCAGCTTTTCTCGTCCTGTCGGGCTCTGCCAAGGGGAGTGTTGGCGTGTGGTCTTTCACCCGATGCCTCCCTAAATACACTACATAGAGGCACTACTGCTCTGTGGTTGACATGGGTCGAGGTGGTCATGGTCGAGACCCCCATACTTGGTGGGTTCTGCCGGTGTGTCGAGGAGACCTAGCACCTTGAGACCACCATGTACTTGTTATGCAGGTGTGTGTATGCCATGCTACATGTGTTGCATTGTCGGGCTCTATGGCCCAGGGGCAGTGTTGTTGTGTAGGCTTTGAGCCGGTACCGCTCCACACAGCGATTGTGCCTCCATAGGTCTTTTAGAGTTCCCAAGACTACATTATCACCTATGAAATTGCCGGTGTGATGCACTTGCTGTGTTCCTTGATCCAGGTTTGTGGGTGTGTAGCTGCTAGAGCTTTCTTGGTGGTCAAGACCCGGGGACCCGGAGACATGTTCCGGGATCACAAGGATACCTGAGGTTGTGCTGGTCGAGGTCCGTGCACCTGGTGGGTCATACCGGTCGGACGTAGAGACCCAGAGCCTTGAACCAGTGTGTGCATGTCAGGAGCTCATGACATGTTCCCCGGTGCTTAGTTATGTACATTACTCGTCGGTTGAGACCCAGGCACCCGGAGACATGTTCTGGGGTCACGAGGAGACCTGCCTTGCACGTTATAGATGTGTCCGGCTCGTCGTGCTGGTTGTTTTGGTTCAAACGACACGTCATTCGGATGCCTATGCAGGAAGTTACAACCGGGTAAGTGTTTTAGCCTCGGATGGGCCATTCTGGCAGTTTGCCTGGTTTTGCGCAAGTTGCATCTGGTGCACAGCCAAACGTGCCCCTGGCTGCGCCAGCTGCACACCAGGCCCCACGTCTATTTAGGTGGCTGTGGCTTATTGTTGTAACTCTCTCTGTACATGTTTTCTACAGAAGCACATTTAACACCCTGTTTGTGTCGCCTAGCCAAACCCTTGCTATTTCGTGTCCAATGTGTGTTGACGCCATGAGCTGACTAAGCGCTGACGCCTAGTTAGCGACAAATTCGCTAGGAAGCTTTATGGACGCAACTAGGCTGCAATTAGGGCGTCATTATGGCAAACGAGGGCGCAACTAGGAGACAAGAATGTCGTAACTGGGGCATAACTATGGCATGATTAGGGCGCAACCATGGCAGAACTAGGGCACAAGAAGAGCGCAACTAGTGCACAACTGTTGGTTAATGTGTCAATACCACGTGGTGACCTCTGGCCTCGCTGCACAATCTCCTCCCTGTTGCAGGTGACTGACCAACACTGGTTGTTGAGCTCCTATGGCGGTGGTCTCGTACTCTAAGCCAACTCCGATGACCAATGGACCTGCAGGGTTCACAGTTCTCACATGTGCTTATTTCTCGGGCACACACATGACATTTGACTGGCATGCTTGGCATAGCCTGAACTGGGTCCTCGATCATACCTAGTTGTTGTAGGGTGCTCTTTGCAGAATACGGGGATAACCTATTCCCAAGATTAGGAGGTAGTGGCTCAAACCACCGGTCTTACGGGCAGCGTGCAATAGCGAGCTTGCTTCTTGCTCGCTCCCTCCCACACGAATCACTACAGTGTTCCGTGACTCGTCATTTCTTGTCTGTTCTCTCTCATGAGTTGAAAAGGAGCGTAGCCTGACACTCTTCATGGCGTTGTGTGCTTGAGGAATCTCCTACACTCTTCGTTGTTCTCTTGCATTAGTCCTCTACTTATTGGTATGAAAGCAAGGGTGCAAAAGCAACCGTTGAATAGCCAACCCTGGCTGTAGGACCCTCGCCGCCGCCGCCGCTGTCACCGCCGTCACTTCAGCCGTGTTACATCTGCAATTTCTGTAGCAGAGCAGCACTCCTTGCACTTACAGCATCAGGATTGGCAGAGATTCTCTTCTCTCACCATCTCCCCGGCCTCATGCACTGTCTTTCCACCACTCCCGCCGTCGCCATTACTGAAACCGCCGCCGCACATCTGCATGTGCGGCCTTGCAGTAGCAGTCTCGGCCTTCTGACGGTGCGGATTGGAGGAGAGCCCTGTCATTCCTTCTAACCTCGCAGCTGTGATCCTCACGGTGGATTCTATGCTCTATCTCTGCCTAGTCTATTCCCACCTTCTAACCCCACGGCCTCTACACCCTCTCACCTCTAAGTTCCGGCCCGGAATCACCAGCATTGGCACCGCCGCCGAGGGCACGGCGTGCAATCGTCGGTGCTGTAGCCGTGTGCACACGGCTACTGCATCAACCGCCGGCCGAAGTCCTCTACCATCCACGACATCCATGAGGCCAGCACGCAAGCGTTGGCATCGCCTGTCACGCTGGCATCCCGGGCGGTAGCAGGCTTAGTGTCACCCGAGGCATAATACGAGGTGCGGTCGTCGCACCGCTGCATGCGCTCACGCCGAGGTGGGCGTAGTCACAGCGCACTTGGGTCATCTCCAACTCACTCCAAAGAGACGGCACATCACCGATCGGTAGACGCATCCCTCCCACTCTCTCCCGAGGTGCATCCACAACCAACCGCCTATGCCGTCAAAGATCTCACCTTCGCACGTTCGTATGCAGCGTTCATTGAGGAAACCACCGCATTTGCCAGTGCACTCACGCACATAGCAGCCACCATCATAGACGCAGTACCTGCTGCAGCAGCCACATTTGTGGCAGCAGCGAGGGCTGCTCGTGCTCCTGCCTTGACGTCAGCCGGGCGGACCAACGGGGCCTACACTGAGGCTGCGGTGGTTGTGGGTCCCATTGCTGCAGCAGTTGCTGAACTCGGCACAAAGACTGCAGCGGCCGCTTCCGCCATTGCCTCAGTGACATCATGCGCAGCGACTGCCACAGCAGCCGTTGCAGCAACCATCCGTACCTCCACAGCCGCAGCTGCTACATCTCCAGCATCCGTTTCATCGGCTGTCTCCAACATCGCCACCGCTTTCGTCTCCACCGTGGCTGCCTGCACCACACTCAGCGCCGCGTTCACCACAGCTGCCCTAGCCCTGATAGTTCCATCTACGTCTACTATCTCCATTCTGGCTATAGCCTCCGCATCTGCCGTCCCTCCACTTTTTTCTTTTCTACACAGTCCTTCCCCCTCTGCCACCTCTTGAGCTGTCTGCATCCTCTGCGTGCACTATTGGCCCTTGTCTCTTTTCTCTCTGTTGTGGCTTGCCGTGTCTGACCGGGGGGGGGGGGGGGGGGGGGT
>SZWC01005334.1:68738-82332 GCA_023375785.1 Penium margaritaceum
TTTTTTGACCTTCTAGCACAGGGGAAGTTTCTTAGACATTTCTCCATGCATGAGGAGAGTGCGCCACTTGGCGGTCAGTGGATGCGCCAATTGGCGGACTGGTGAGGTGGTGTGGAGTGACCACCCCAAAAGTGTCACTACCCACACACCTTAGAAGCCAGGCCTAGGACTATATGTACCAGGCTCATTCCTCATTCTAATTACAAAATCTGGCCTTAGATGCTCCTCACAGATTTGTCCAACTAAGGAACAGTATAAAGAAGACACTGGTTGGTCTAAGCCCCAGGAGTTAGTCTTTGACTAGCACCTCGCGCGAAAGTGACCAAGTGTTAAGTGGACACAGTTGCTAGCAAGTGATTGCCTAGGAACTGCTCAGTGTGGAACTGTGATCCTGAGGGTGATATCTTCTCCTAGCTGAAATGCTAGGAGCGGACGACAGGTGCTATTGTGTCGGCCCTGTTTTCTAGTCCGTTTACCTCAGGCCGGTTGACACATCATAGGAACCATACCTTTTTGGCTTGGTTGATTAGGCACCGGAATCTCAAACCAGAGGGTCGCGGGTTCAAACCCCGCGACGGCCGTAATTTTCTTTCTGGCCAAAACTAGGAAAGGAAGCTTCTAGGAAGCTTACTAGAGCCTGCCTTGAGGATGACACTTGGCGGTCTAAGGACGCGCCAAGTAGGAATGTAGGTTGAGGTTGGCTCCAGTGGAGCCACTACAAGTAGAAGCTTTAGAAAAGCTCTGCAAGCATAAAAGCCTGTACCTTGCATGCATCCATTTACAGTTCTTGCCTTTGAGACTCCTCACAGAGTGTCCAACCAAAGGTAGACAGTAAAGACCAACATGCGGACTTCGTGAGGTTGCAAACCAAACGAACCTAAAGTGTGGATCCCTTGTTTGAGGGTGATATGTTATCTTGGTTGCAATACCAAGAGCGGTTGGCGGCCTCCCATGTCAGGGTCCGTCTTCTAGACCGTTGCTATCCGGCGCATTGACAAAGGGTTATGGGCCCACAACTTCTGGTTGTAAGGCACGCTTCCAAGACCAACTAGCGCGTGGTCTTGCAGGGCGCACAGGTACAACAGGGACACGACCATCGGACTGCTCCATCTGCTCCATCGGCTCCATCGGCTTCTTTAGGTAGGGTGCGCGCACGTGGCGGACTAGGGGACAAGGAATCGCTTTGTCCATGTTGGACAAGACCCTCGAGCCCCAACGGGATTAAACTCTACCCCTTTTTAGAAGGTGGTACGACCCCGAGTCTGTTCTCTCACGACGGCACCATCGCCTTAGGCGATCATCGGTGGGAGGGGTATGCAACGGAACCAACTGCACCTTTGACAACGGTTGCATTCAGAAGCCTCATCAGCCTCATCGGCCTCAACAAAGCAGAGTAGCACCGAAGCAGAAAAGACGAGCAACCGCAAGAAATGGCGGATCCGACTCCAGCCCGCCTTGAGGCGGGTATGTCCAAGTTCACGGGGACAGGTTTTCCCTTGTGGAAATGGCAGTTTGAGATTGTCATGAACGTGCGTGGCTACCTTGACATCCTAATAGGGACCAAGATAGCACCAGCTGATGCGACCATGACGACGCATGCAGCTGACCTTGCAGCATGGTCGATGAAGAACAACATGGCTCTCGCCATTCTTGTGACGTCCTTCAACGAGACTCAGCACTCCCACATCACATGATGCACGTCGGCTGCCGAGGCCTACGCAAAACTCGCGCGCGTGCATCAATCAAATGCCCTAGCAAACCGACTCTTCATCTTCCAACGGTTGATATCGATGAGGGTGAGCGAAGGAGAATCGATACCCGCATTTTTGTAGTCGTTCGACAACATGCTGCAAGAGGTCCAGCAAATGGAATGGAATCTTGACTCCAACATGCGTGCCATGATCCTTCTAATGGCGCTTCTGGAAAGCTGGGGGTCCTTGATCACCGTATTTGGTGGTTGGAAGGAGGCAGATCTGACATACGAGGCTGTCGCCGAACACGTCCATAACGAGTCCATGCAACGCAGTGGCACTGAGGCA
Organism: Penium margaritaceum; assembly: GCA_023375785.1. NCBI lineage: Eukaryota > Viridiplantae > Streptophyta > Zygnematophyceae > Desmidiales > Peniaceae > Penium > Penium margaritaceum. The sequence goes on from SZWC01005334.1 coordinate 70,778, forward strand.
AACATCTCAGCCTATGCCTCTCGCTTCGGTGGACAAAGTGCAAGCTCTTGCTCCAGTCAAGGCAACAGCGGAAGCGGTGGCGGTGGAGGGAAAGGCAATGGTGGCGGGAAGAGTTCCAAGAAGCCCGGCANCTCATGCTTCAAGTTCCAAGAGTCGACGGCCTCTACGTGCTTCAAACCAAAGTCACCAAGGCGTCGGATGAGGGACTCGCATGTGCCACAAGGACGGTGGCACCGGAGCCGAAGGATACACCACTGGCGACCGCTGCGGCCGCCATATCAACCAAGGACACAAATGTTGAGCTGTAGCACCGGCGATTTGGCCACGTGGCCAAGAGCACGCTGCAAAAGATGCAAGAGCAAGAGGTAGTCCGCGGAATGGAAGGGTGCACCATGAAGCATGGCGAAGGGTGTACATTGTGTGAACCATGCCTCCAAGCGAAGGCAAAGAAGAAGCCGTTTGGGAGAGGAGGTCAACGAGCGGAGCACGTCTTGGAACTGATACACAGTGACGTGTGTGGACCCTTCCGCACACCGTATAACGGAGGAAGCAAGTACTTCCTGACATTCATTGACGACCACAGCCGCATGTTGTGGATCTACTTCCTCAAAACAAAGGGAGAGGTCAAGGAGAAGCCCCTCGAGTTCGTCGCCATGGTGGAGCGGCAAAAGTCCAAGAAGGTGAAGGCGCTCCAAAGTGACAACGGGGGTGAGTGCGAGGCATGCAAGCCTTGGCTCAAGCATCATGGCATCCGCCACAAGCAAACCACCCCTTACAACCCCCAAAGCAATGGCGTTGCCGAGAGGATGAACCAGACCCTACTCGGCATGGTGCAAAGCATGCTCTTTGACGCCAAGCTCCCATCTCGCTTTTGGGCTGAAGCAGCAACAACGGCTTGCTACCTCTTGAACCTCACACCAGCGACCGCCTTGCGGAAGCGTGGAAAGGAGCAAGACAAGCAACTGAAGACCCCACAGGAAGCATGGTCGGGAAAGAAACCCAACGCATCTTATCTGAAGGTGTTCGGGTCAACTGCATGGGTGAAGATCCAGTCGGGAGAAGGTGGAGGCAAGCTCGACACACGCTCCAAGAAGTGCATCATGGTTGGGTACGACACGTCACATAAAGCCTATCGGCTTTGGGACCGGGCAGCAGGCAAGCTCTTGAGGAGCCGCGACGTCGTGTTCGACAAACGTACCCTTGGAAAGGGAGAGCTGCTGGACCCGACCCTCACTCCCAAAGAGGGAGAGTGGATAGTGTTGCTTGAGTCCGGAGACCAAGCACCCGACAACTGGCTCGCCTTGCCAGCAGGTGGTGGGAATGGGAGAGTGGCTGCGGAGGATGATGCAGCATCTGACATGGACGCGGATACCGAGGCGTCCGAGGCTTTCGAGTCCGACTTGGAGTCTGACGACTCTTCTGACGACGACGACGACAAACCACCACATGTGGAAGCACCAGCACCAAAGCAAGAAGCGGCACCACTACCCCGGCGCAGTTTGTGACCAAAGAGAGCACCTTTGCGGTATGAGGATGATTAGACCAGCCTTAGCTGGTCGTGCATGGCTCAGGGAGAGCCATCCACAGTGGCGGAGACCATGAATGGCCCAGATGCGGCCAAGTGGAAGGAGGCAGTGGATAGCGAGCTCGCATCCATTGCCTAGAATGGCACGTGGGTGCTGGTGGATAGACCCGACAAGGCCCACGTGGTGGGATCCAAGTGGGTCCTCCAAGTGAAGAAGAAGCAAGACGGCAACATCGACAAGTTCAAGGCAAGGGTAGTGTCTAAGGGGTTCTTTCAACGCCCGGGCTCCGAGTACGATGAGACGTTCGCGCCCGTCGTGACCTTTGCCTCCATCCGCTCTCTCCTTGGCATTGCTGCCGCAAAGAACTTGGAGATACACCAGATGGACGTCAGGATAGCTTTCCTTTATGGGAATCTTGACAAGGAAGTGCTGATGGAGGTGCCCGAAGGAGTCGAAGCTCCCAAGGGCAAGGTGTACAAGTTGGTGAAAGCGCTCTACGGGCTGAAACAGGCCCCAAGGATGTGGTACAAAGAGATGGACGGTTTCATGACCGGCCTCTCCTTCGCGCATTGCCAGAATGACTCGAGCATGTACGTGCGCGATGATGGGAGAGGGCTGATGCTGGTTGCACTGTACGTGGATGATCTGATCATCTGCTCGTCTTCGGTCGAGCTGTTGGATGAGCTAAAGTCTGACCTCAGCAAAAGGTTCAAGATGAAGGACATGGGTCCTCTCGAGTACTACCTCGGGATTGCCATCCACCGCAACCGAGTAGCAAGCACCATCAAACTCAACCAAACCAAATACATTGGTGAGGTACTAAAGCGCTACCACATGGAAGACTACAAACCTGTCAGCACCCCAATGACGACCGGCACAAAGATGAAGGCCTCCATGTTGCCAAGAAATGAAGAAGAACAAAGGGAGATGCAAGACATCCCCTACCAATCCGCCGTGGGTAACATCATGTACGCCATGGTAGGGACTCGTCCGGACATCTGCTATGCTTTGGGACAAGTGAGCAGATTCGTGGCAAATCCTGGGCCACAACATTGGCAGGTAGTCAAGCGCATCTTGCGCTACCTGCAGAAGACACGTCACATGGGCCTCGTCCTTGGAGGCCAAGAAGGAACGGACCCCCTTCGTCTGAAATGCTACACCGATGCTAACTGGGGAGGAAATCTTGACGGTAGGAAATCCACCTCTGGATACGTGTGCATCTTGAATGGCGCTGCCATGTCATGGGCCAGCAGGAAGCAAGATTGTGTTTCCGTGTCCACGGCTGAGGCAGAGTACGTTGCTTTGTCTGAGGTGTGCAAGGAGACTCAATGGCTCCGCAGCCTGCTTGGCGAAATGACAGTGCCACAAAAGGACGCCACAATCGTACACGTGGACAACATGAGCGCCATCTCGATGGCTGAAGACGAGATCATCTCCCGGCAAACGAAGCACATCGACATACGTTACCACTACTCATGTGACCTGGTCATGAAGAACGTGGTGGACTTATAGTACTGCAAAACGAAGAGCATGCTTGCTGACTGCATGACCAAGCTGCTGGAGAGCGACTTGCATTATGCAGGCATTCGTGGATTTGGCATGAGGAGTGCGGCAGAGGAAGGGTGAGCTCCAAGGCATTGATGGAGCCGAGCAAGAGACGGATGAACAGAGGTGCAAGGGAGAGATTTGTTGAAATAGTATGCACCTTGTCCACTGCCTAGCTGGCCAGTTACACATACAGACAAGGCATGCACTACTCTATGGAGTATGTCCCCTTGGTCTGCTCTGAGATGGACCAGGAATGCACTGCCCATAAAGGGTATGTGCCCTGTGGCACATCATAGGAACCATACCTTTTTGGCTTGGTTGATTAGGCACCGGAGTCTCAAACCAGAGGTCGCAATTTTCTTTGTGGCCAAAATTGGGACAGGAAGCTTCTAGGAAGCTTACTAGAGCCTGCCTTGAGGATGACACTTGGCGGTCTAAGGACGCGCCAAGTAGGAATGTAGGTTGAGGTTGGCTCCAGTGGAGCCACTACAAGCAGAAGCTTTAGCAAAGCTCTGCAAGTATAAAAGCATGTACCTTGCATGCATCGATTTACAGTTCTTGCCTTTGAGACTCCTCACAGAGTGTCCAACCAAAAGGTAGACACTAAAGACCAACATGCGGACTTCGTGAGGTTGCAAACCAAACGAACCTAAAGTGTGGATCCCTCGTTTGAGGGTGATATGTTATCTTGGTTGCAATACCAAGAGTGGTTGGCGGCCTCCCATGTCGGGACCTGTTTTCTAAACCGTTGCTATCCGGCGCATTGATAGGAAAAAGGCAAAATGCAAAAGCAAAAAAGAAAAAGGCATAAGGAAGAAGGAAAACGGCAAAAGGCAAAAGGAAGAAGGCAGAAGGCAGAATGCAAAAGGCAAAAGTCAGTAGGAAAAAGGCAAAAGGCAAAACGAAAAAGGAAACATGAAAAAGGCAAAAGCCAAAAGGCAAAAAGCAAGAGGCAAAATGCAAAGAGCACAAGGAAAAAGGCAAAAGGCAAAAGGAAGAAGGAAAAACACAAAAGGCAAAAGGCAAATGGCAGTAGGCAATATGGTAAAGGCATAAGGCAAAAGGCAAAAGGCAAAAGGAAAATGGCAAAAAACAAAAGGTAAAATGCAGAAGACAAAAGACAAAAGGCAAAAGGGAAAAAGAAACATGTAAAAGGCAATAGGCAAAATGTAGAAGGCAGAAGGCAGAAGGCAAAACTCAAAAGGCAAAAGGAAAAAGGCAAAAGGCAAAAACCAAGAGGCAAAAGGCAAGGAAGCAAAAGGCAAAAGGAAAAAGGCAAAATGCAAAAGCCAAAAGCAAAAAGCCAAAATTCAAAACGCAAAAGGCAAAAGGCAAAAGAAAAAGGCAAAAGGCAGAAGGCAGGAGGCAGAAGGCAAATGGCAAAAGGAAAAGAGCAAATGGCAAAATGCCAGAGGAAAAAGGCAAAAGGTAGTAGGCAAAAGGAAACAGGCAAAACGCAGAAGGAAAATGGCAAAAGGAAAAAGGAAGAAGGCAAAAGGAAACAGGCAACAGGCAACAAGCAAAAGGCAAAAGGCAAAAGGCAAAAGGAAAAAGGCAAAGAAAAAAAGGGAAAAGGAAAAATTCAAGAGGCAAAAAGCGAAAGGCAAAAGGCAAAAGGCAGAAGGCAAAAGGCAAAACGCAAAAGGTAAAATGCAAACGGCAAAAGGAAAGAGGAAGAATGCAAAATGAAAAAGGCAAAAGGCAAAGGGAAGAGGCAAAAGGACGAAGGCAAAATGCAAAAGGCAAAAGGCAAACAGCGAAAGGGAAGTGGCAAAAGGTAAAAGGAAAAAGGAAAAAGGCAGAAGGCCAAAGGCAAAAGGCAAAAGGAAAAATGAAAAATGCAAAAGCTAGAAGGCAAAATGCAGAAGGCAAAAGGAAAAAGGAAAAAGCCAAAAGCCAAAATCCAAAATCCAAACGGCAAAAGACAAAAGTCAAAAGGAAAAAGGCAAAAGGATGAAGGCAGAAGCAAAATGGCAAAAGGCATAATGCAGAACTTAAAAGGCAAAAGGTAGAAGGAAAAAGGCAAAATGCAAAAGGCAAAAGGCACAAGGTAGAAGGAAAAGTGGAGGAGGAAAAAGGCAAAAGGTAGTAGGCAAAAGGAGGAAGAAAAAATGAAAAAGGCAGAAGGCAAAAGGAAAAAGTTAAAAAGCAAAATTCAAATGGCACAGGACAAAAGGCAAAAGGAAAAAGGCAGAAGGCAAAAGGCAAAAGGCAGTAGGCAAAAGGCAAAAGGTAAAATGCCAAAGGAAAAGGCAAAAGGAAACAGGAAAAGGGCAAAAGGAAAAAGGCGGAAAGCAGAAGGTAAAAGGCTAAAGGAAAAAGGCAGAAGGCAGAAGGCAAAACGCAAAAGGCAAAAGGCAAAAGGAAAGAGGCAAAAAGGAAAAGGAAAAAGGCAAAATGAAAAAGGCAACTGGAAAAAGGCAAAGGGCAAAAGCAAAAAGGCAAAAGGAAAAATGCAAAATATAAAAGGCTAAAGGCAAAAGGGAGAAGGCAAGAGGAGGAAGGCAAATGGGAAAACGCAAAACGCAAATGGCGAAGGGCAAAATACAAAAGGCAAAAGGTAAGAGGGAAAAGGCAACAGGCAAAAGGAAAAGGGCAAAAGGCAAAAGGAAAAAGGCAAAAGGCAACAGGCAACAGGCAAAAGGAAAAAGGCAAAAGACAAAAGGAAAAAGGCAAAAGGTAAAAGGAAAAAGGCCAAAAGGCTAAGGAAAAAGGTAAAAGGCAAAAGGCAAGGGAGGAGGCAAAAGATAAAATGCAGTGGTGCATCTTCATCTTCATCCACGAGTGGTGATCTGGTTCGTCACTCCAGCTCTCCTCTTCTGGCAGTACACCCTTTTGTCTCAGGGTGTGCTATCCCGTATCGGAAGCCAGCTCTGCCACTTCATCCACGCACGCATACTGCTCGCCCATTCCCGTTCCTCCGGCGCACACAGATGCATCGCGGTAGTGCGGAGGCAGGGGAGACAAGGAGTTGGGACCCTTGGCCGTCACGCGAGGACTGGTATACTCCAGGTGATGCAGATTCACGTGAGGAGTTGTAGCCGGAGACACCACTTCGTCTTTGAGGGAGGGAGTCGACTCGCAGGTGACAGGGGGAGCTATCTCTACATGATGGATACACCACATGACTCATCGCCCCGGATCTATTCAGCTACGACATCAGCATCTCCATCGAGGATATCGCTGCCAGGTTCATCTGCCCAGGGGGAGTGTTGTGTGGACCTCGACCTGACGCGACGCCATGGGAGATGCATGGCGAGGTCCATGCTCTGTTGTGAGCATCTACAGCGTCCCGCATGTGCCTCACACTACGTACTTGCAGAGCTGCAGATAGATGGCAGCACACTGTTGGTCGAGACCCGGACACTTGGTGCATTGTACCAGTGTCACGAGGAGACCATGTGATCGTGTGTCTTAGTGTGTGGCTATACTGTGTGTGGCATGTGCATGCGAGCTGTTGGTGGAGACCCGGACACGTGGTGCGTTGCACCCGTGTTACGAGGAGATCCTCCCTTGATCCTGTGTTTGGATGATGATGCTATTGTGTTGGATTGCTCGTAGCGGTCGAGACCGGGCCCTGGTACCGCCAGTGTCACGAGGAGACCATCTTGTCCTCTAACATGTGCATGACATGTGTATGTGTGCGTGTGCATCAATCCTCTCATAGTCGAGACCCAGACACTTGGTGGGTTGTGCCAATGTCCAGGGAGACCCTAGATGCATAGCAGATGAGTGTGTGTGTGTTTGTTTGTGTGAGTTCACTCATGCATGTTATGGCTTGCCATACATTGTTGTTCCATGCCTTCGTTCATTCGTTCTGGCGTGGACAGCTATGTGAACCAGGGGGAGTGTTGGTTTGTGTGGCTTCCACCCGTCACGACCAACATTGCTAGTTTACCGATGTACCCACATTCGGGGTATATGGCAGAGGAGGGCGTGACAACACGACGGGCCTCCGGACTGCACCGAGACTTCTCCTGCACGTACGACATCACCGGCGAGACGCAGTCAATGCGTTCCGGTAGCCCTGTGGGCTTGTCGGGACCTAGGAGAGTTTTCTCGGTGCGTTGAGACCCGCGTACCCGGTGGACTATACCGGTGGGACGAGGAGACCCGGTGGCTGTACTAGCGCTTCCGATGTTCGGAAAGCGGTGTGTGATGTCTGGACGTTGATTCAGAGATGTTTTGGCACTGTTCCTATTTTCTCGGTGGTCGAGACCCGGGTACTCGGAGAGCCGTTCCGGTGCCTCGAGGAGACCACCGTTATTGTTATCATATTGTACGCAGCGTGTTCTCCCCGCTGACCCGTTTGGGCTCAGCGGGGGTGACGGGGCCCGTTGCGGCTAGCTGTCGGCGCCCCTACTTAAGCCCGCTAGGGGCTCATTTGTAATCTCTCCTTGTTCTTTATATTCAGCGTTCCAGACTTCACCAAATTCTTGTCGTCTTGCATCGCACTCACACACAGAGCTCATGTTCGTTCTTGCATGGGCCTGCATGCCCTAAAATTATTTCCAATTCACCATGCGCAATTCGCGCAAAACTACGCAAACTGCCAGAACGGCCCGACCGAGGCTAAAATACTCGCCCGGTCATAACTTCCTGCAGAGGCGTCAGAACGACGTGACGTTTGAACCAGAACAACTAGCACGACGAGCCGGACATGTCCGCAACGTGTAAGGCAGGTCTCCTCGTGACCCCGGAACATGTCTCCGGGTGCCCGGGTCTCAACCGAGAAAACTCAAGCAGCTACACCCATAAACGTGGATGCCAGAATTGGAAATACTTTTAGGGCATGCAGGCCCATGCAAGAACAAACATGAGCTCTGTGTGTGAGTGCGATGCAAGAAGGCAAGAATTTGGCTAAGTCTGGAACGTTGAATATAAAGAACAAGGAGAGTTTACAAATGAGCCCCTAGCGGGCTTATATAGGGGCGCCGGCAGCTAACCGCACCGGGCCCCGTCATCCCTGCTGAACCCGAATGAGTCAACAAGGAGAACACACTGCATACACCACGAGAGTAACAAAGGTGGTCTCCTCGAGGCACCGGAACAGCTCGCCGAGTGCACGGGTCTCGACCACCGAGAAAACATGAGCAGTGTCAAAACATCTCGGAATCAACGTCCAGACATCACAAACGGCTTTCCGAATGTCGGAAGCCCCACAACAACCATCGGGTCTCCTCGTTGCACCGATACAATCAACCGGGTACGCGGGTCTCAACCCACCGAGAAAACTCTCCTGCCTCCTGACAAGCCCACATGGCTGTCGGAACGCATCGACCGCGTCTCGCCAGCGCTGTCGTAGGTGCTGGAGAAGTCTCGGTGCAGTCCGGAGGCCCGTCGTGTCGTCACGCCCTCCTCTGCCATATACCCCGAATGTGGGTATATCGGTAAACTAGCAGTGTCGGTCGTGACGGGTAGAAGCCACACAAACCAACACTCCCCCTGGCTGACATAGCCGTCCACGCCAAACCGAATGAGCGAAGGCATCGAACAACAATGCATGGCAAGCCATAACATGCATGAGTCGCACAAACACACACACTCGCACAAACACACACACTCGTCTGCTATCCATCTAGGGTCTCCCTGGACACTGGCACAGCCCACCAAGTGTCTGGGTCTCGACCATGAGAGGAGTGATGCACACGCACACAAACCAGTGTAATGCACATCATACACATGTCTGAGGACAAGATGGTCTCCTCGTGACAGTGGCGGTACCAGAGTCCGGGTCTCGACCACTACGAGCAATCCAACTCAATAGCATCATCATCCAAACACAGGATCAAGGGAGGATCTCCTCGTAACACGGGTGCAATGCACCACGTGTCCGAGTCTCGACCAACAGCTCGCATGCACAATGCCACACACAGTATAGCGACACACTAAGACATACGATCACATGGTCTCCTCGTGACACTGGTGCAATGCACCAAGTGTCCGGGTCTCGACCAACAGTGTCCTACCATCTGTATGCAGCTGTGCAGGCACGCAGCATGAGCCACATGCGAGATGCTATAGATGCTCACAACAGAGCATGGACCTCCCCATGCATCTCCCATGACATCGCGTCAGGTCGAGGTCCACACAACACTCCCCCTAGGCAGATGAACCTGGGAGTGATGTCCTCGATGGAGATGCTGATACATCTGAACAGATCCTGGGCGATGAGTCATGTGGTGTGTCCAACCTGCAGAGATAGCTCCTCCTGTCACGTGCGATTCGACTCCCTCCCTCAAAGACGAAGTGGTGTCTCTGACTACGACTCCTCACGTGAATCCGCAACGTGTAGGGTATGCCAGTCCTCCCGTGACTGCCAAGGGTCCCAACTCACAGTCTCTCCTGCCTCCGCACTGCCGCGATGCATCTATGTGCGCCGGAGGAACGGGAATAGGCGAGCAGCACGCGTGCTTGGATGAAGTGGCGGAGCTGGCCTCGGAGGCCGGATAGAGCCCCCTGAGGCACAGGGGTGTACCGCCGGAGGATGAGAGCTGGAACGACGAACCGGATCACCACTCGCAGATGAAGATGAAGATGAAGATGGGGTAAGTGAGTCGGGTGGATGAAGGTGTGTGACGGTAGCAGAAGAAGGAGGAGCGATGATGGGGTCGACAGGAGCGAGGATGGCGGAAGCCGAAGGCACGGTCATCTCTCCTCTGACAGTGTCTCCAACGGACGTCATACTCGGAGTGCGTACAAGATGCTCCCCAAGCATAGGTGTGCCAGATACTGCTGGCGTAGGGGTCGTGTCGATAGTACCGGTGCTGCCATCCTCTGAGAATCGCTCACGCGCTGCCATTTTCTCCCGCTGCAGCATCACTACACGCTCCTGCAGGTTGGCGTAATCTGCCTCGGACATGTCGAGGTGGCCGATGTCGACCTGGTGTAGAATAAACTCTGCCTCACTGGATGCTGCACATGCAGACTGTACAACTCGTGAGTACAACGCCATCTGCATCTCTGATGCTCGAGACGATGGAACTGGTGCTGCTGCATCCTCCTGGGGGTCAACCAAGCTCGCAATGTGCCGAGACGCTGGAACATCGGATGCAGCTGTAGGTGTCACATCCACATCGCAACTCGTGTCTGTCATGCGAGGAGTGAGCGGTCCCATGCCGAGAGAGAAGGAGAAGGAGGAGCCGTCAGAGTCCATAGAGCATGTGGAAACGTCGTCCGTGCAGGTGCTGCCACTCTCAGTATCCATGTCAACAGCAAGGTCACTAGCAGGTGAACACGAAGGTGCACAACTCAGCTCCTGCTGACGAGGTGACTCCACCTGCATGTAGGGATCTGCACCATTGTCGTCAACTGCCGCCGTAGTGGAAACTGGTGTGTAGGGCTCCGGCTCGACAATGCCCGTCAAGGCGACCAGCAAGCGCAGCTGGCGCTCACGCACTGTCTCGCCGGGAAGACTGGTCGCTGCCACCTGCTCGATGATAGAGTGAGGACCATCATCTGACTCCGGCATGTATGTCGCTGCTCCGTGTGTACCGGAACCCGGAGGCTGTGGGAACCTGAGCGACACCTCACGCTGAAGCGGGTCCACAAGTAGCGCAGATGAGGCGGTGGAGCCTGCTGTGTCTGCTGCAGCATATGACCCGGCGACATCTTTGAGAACTGTTGCTCTCAAGAACGCCTCAACCTCCAACAGACCAGCCGGTCGACTCTGTTCGTGTACTGGGACCACTGTCGGGCAAGTATGAGTCCCGTGCGCCAATGCCCCCGGAAATCCGTGTGGGGTATCCCGATCCGCGCGTGACTCGTGTGCCACCGCCAGGCCGCTATCGGTCGGAGTCGCAAGTGGCACCGCCAAGGCACATGAGACATGCACTCCTCGTGATGCAACCTGCTGCTGCAGAACGTCCGGCTGCTGTCCCAGCGTGGATGTCGACCTCGATGACACGCATATCTCTTGCATTGGAACCTCCGCAGTACTCGTGTGAGCCTGCTGCACACACTCTGCCAAAACTCCCAAAGATGCATCCCGATCCGTACGGGACCCGTGTGCCACCTTCGGGCCGCCACCGGTAGGAGCCGCCAGTGGCACCGCCCCGGGACGCCGGACCCGGACACCTCCTGACGCAAGCTGCTGCTGTAGAAGATCTGGATCCAGCGCGGACGTGGAAGTCGAGCTCGATGATACGCAAGTCTGCACCCTGACCTCCATGTCGGGATCAGACTCACTCCCCCTCGACCCAACTGCGGATCCTGTCGCATCACGCAATGCGCGGTGACCACACTCCCCCTCGACAGGTACAGCAATGGAGGCCGAGGAGGTGGAGGATGTATCCACACCGGCGCGAGCACGCCGTGCGGAGCGCTGACGACGACGTCGTAGAGTCACTCGACTGGAACGACTGCTCGAAGACAAGTCATCGCGGGGTGGCGGCGTGGTCACAGCAGAGTGGAGGATCGAAAGGATGGTGTCAGCCTGGGACTGGCTGGCAGGTGAAGCTGAAGGGACACCATCGGATGAAG
>SZWC01005334.1:97925-155108 GCA_023375785.1 Penium margaritaceum
AGGGGCGGAAGTGTCCATGGAGGCCGCAGTGGTAGCGGCGTTGGCGGCAAATGCAGTGGCAAAGCTGCGGCGCACAAAGTGGTGGCGGAAGCAGCAAGTATAGCAGCAGGAGAGACTTTCACGGCTGACCAGCTGCAGCTCATTTGGTGTGCATGCTGCAACCGTGCACACGCTGCAGCCGTGCACACCTTCTTGCCAAGCCAGCGTCCTCACTTCGGCCACCACAGGCTGCTTCGCCGGCTGCCAAGCCCAATGCAGCGCACTCGCTCACGATCAAGGTCTCAATTACCTGCTTTCGCAGCCGCCGCCGCCGCAGCCGCCGCCGCAGCTGCTGGAGCTCGCTGAAGCGGCTGCTAGTGCAGCCGCCGCGGCCGCCCCCGCTGCCTCTGCTGCCGCTATTGCAGCTGCTTCTGCTGCTTCTGTTGCTTCCACGGCAGAAGCTCTTGCTGATGCTATTGCAAGTGGTGCTTCTGGTGCTCCTCGTGGTGGTGCTGTTCCGGCCGCTGCTATCGCTGCTGTGGTTGCTAATACTGCTGCGGAGGTAGTTCAAAAGTGATGTCGGGTGCCGCAGAGTCTCCAAGTACTGCCGACGAGTGACAGCAACGGCGGAAGTCCACTCTTCTGGAGTGGCTAAGGGTGCGTAAAAGCAACGCTTGAGACGTCGCTAAGGATACCGATGGATGCAGCGGAAACGGACAGTGCGTAGGCTTGCAGAGGTGGGCAGGTGGGGGCAGCTTGGGTCCGGAAGGCGAGCACGTGCGGGTGAGGCGAGTGCAATGCGAGGCGCAGGTGTGGGTGTGGGTGTGGGGTGGTTGGCTTGCCACGGCCAACCACCGCTGCTACGACGGTCTGCTGCCCAGCGGTGTGCCGCCACTGACGGTGGGCGGCAGGGAAATGGTGGAGAACGATAGATCTGGCCGGCAACATTGGACGGTCATCGTTGATTTTACGGCGACATCGACGGCTGTCAGAGCAACCCTGTGCACAGGTTCCTCAGGGCGCAAACTTGGCCAACGCGATTACCCGACCAGTCGCCACAATATCTGGCATGCGGAAAATGGGCAAACTTGTCTGAGGAGACGTCCGAAGACGTCGCCACGACACGGCGACGGAAAGCACAGATAAGAAAGACAAGCGATCGCTCAAAAAAACCACCAGAGGAATAGGTGACGGTCACCGCTGACCCTCAGTTTTATCCGCCGGTCTATCTCGTCTATAATAAACGCCCACCTGACGTGAAAGGAACACGCGGTAGGCAGTGCTAACGGCGACATTTTGACCAGGGAGTTCACTCCGAATTGCTGAAGGGCAAACTTGTCCGAGGCGCTGACCTGACCAGTCGCCACGACCTTCTGCGACGATGAGGACAGGTGTACAAGGCGAGCGACTGTTCCGAAAAATAGGTTAAATATTATGTGACGGCCAGCAATAGCGCATGGCAAACTCCGCCGGCGAATCTCATAAGCGCCAAACTGACCTGATGTGAGAGACCTACCTGGTCCGCGGGCCAAACGTCAAATTTTTAAAGGGCACTAATTTTATATCATTGTAGATGTTTCAGTCAGGCCCACTTCGGCTGAACCCAACTAATTACGGATAAAAGAACAGAACCTACGTTCGAATCGTCGTGAATGTGTGAAGGCTAGCGCGTCAGTAAATCCCAAGCAAGCATGGCGAACTCTTTTCGAACAAATGACGGCCAGAATGGCCTGGGCGGTAAGTCAATAATTCAGCCGTTCAGGTCGGCTTACTTCTGCGACAACCGCTATCAGGGTTGAGCATCCGATAGGCGAGGAATCAGATTGTTAAAAACTTGACAGCTGCCTCGAACCGACACATCCCATGAGGACAGCAAAAACTAGGATTATCTGATCAATTCATCCATTGCTGAACCATTTAGGAATCTACGGTTCAAAGTCTTGTTTCACTGAGAAAGTGAGGGAAGAAATGGGACATCCAATCCAACCAAAGAACTTGTCGACGCTAATTCCATAAGAAACTTCAAAAAGGCATGTTTTGGGTTGGCTCCGTCGCAAAAAGCCGGCATATCTCGAACGTTGAATAATTTCCAGCCACTCATGTTACGCTGGTGGAAGTGATATGGTTCACAGTTGGAAACGGAGTTTGTCACTTTCCACAAGATTGGGATTAGTTGGGTATTTTTGAGAAGCGGAAAGTATTCTTCGTTGTCACATGTGTCGAAACTCAACAGTGCATATACAAATGGCGAGCGCGAGAGAATGGGGCTCGGTCGAGTCGTTTGGTTATTCGGCGATTCGCGTGACGCGACGCCGTGTCCTGATTCACTGCCTTGAGAAGTCCCTCCTTGGTCCGGCGGGGGGCTTTGAGGTTTTATTCAAGGTTCGCGAGATCTTTCGAAGTCGCTCGAGAGATCGTCACCCGTAGTCTCGAAGTATCAAGCAACGTCGTGAGTAGGTTGTGGTGAGTTTGGGAAATGACTGGAAAGTAGTCGTCATCGCACGAGAGTTTCCGGGGTATTTGGGAGAACTCCCCTCGAGCGTGGAAAAATCATTGCCGCAACTAAGTCGCGAAGTGGGCCAGGAACGACAAAGAAAAAGATAGGTCGCTTTTGGGTTTTCGGCCTCGTGTATGCCCATCGACATAACTCTCCCCCCCCCCCCAGCCGCGACGTCTAAGCGCATTACTATCACGTGGCCGGAGTCGAGCTCGGTAGCCGTCGTCAAGAGGATCGACATCCAAGAGTTGATTGTATGGCATCCAGCTGTTGTGTGCCGCGTCATAGTTCTTCCACTTAACTAGACATTGGTCTTCACCTCCTCGCCAGCGGTGATCGAGGCATTCCTCAACCTCGTACTCGTGGTCACCGTCTGCGATCATGGGTGGCGGGGCAGATGCCACGCGTCTAGGAAAATCTTTCTCTGGATCGACATAGTGCCAAAGTTTGAGGATGTGGAAGACCGGGTGATTCTGCATATTGTCGAGCGGTCGAAGTTTTGCGACGATTGGAGTGCGCATCTCCATAGTGTCGAAAGGACCAAGCCACCGGGGTTTCAGCTTTGGGTTGCTCGATCCGTGGAGTTTGACGGTTGCGGAGTTGAGCAGAACTTTGTCGCCGATCTTGAACTCCTCAATTTGTCGATGGTTGCCGGCGTGTCGTTTCATGGCTGTTTGCATTTTTGTGAGGGTTTGACGAGTTTCTTCCCAGGTGGTGGAAAATTCTCGTCGATGAGTGACGATGGCGGGGATGTTGCTCTTGGTCTATAGATCGATCGGGGTGGTTGGTTCTGCTCCATAGACCACCTCAAATGGTGTTTTCCCTGTTGCGGCACATGCTGCTGAATTGTATGCAAATTCGGCAACCGGCAGCTTGACTGCCCAGTCAGTGTCGTGAGGTTCGCACAGGGTTCGGAGGAGTTGTTCGAGCGCTTGGTTGGTTCGCTCGGTTTGTCCATCAGTTTGTGGATGGAACGCCATTGAAAGTTATAGTCGACTGCCATACCGCTGCATCAAATCTTGCCAAAACTGGCTGGTAAACCACACATCTCGATCACTTGTGGTCCATCGCGGGACTCCGTGTTTTCCCTTCGACGGTTACGTCCGTAGTAGTTGGGAGGAAGTACCCCATCTTTGAGAACCTGTCAATGACGACAAATATGGCTTCGAACCCCTCTGGTGTGACAGGAAAACCGGTCACAAAGTCTATGGAGATGTCAGTCAATGGTTTCTTCGGTATTGGTAGTGGTTTTAGCAAACCAAGGGGTTTGGTTCGCCGGCTCTTGTGTCTCTGAAATAACTCGCAACTTTTGCAGAAGTTTGCGAGGTCAACTCCCATCTTGTCCCACCAATAGTAGTTGGCAAGTTTTTTCAGAGTCTTGTTGGCTCCCAAGTGTCCTCCTTGACCGGTGTCGTGGCACTCCTCGAGAAGCATGCGTCGCAGCTCCTCGACTTCGAAGACAAAAACTTGGTTTCTCTATCTTCTTCGCCAATGGTAGCCTGTGCAGTGGAACTTCGTTGTGTCGTAGGCTTTGTGGTCCTCGTAGCCACGTGCGAATAGCTTCGCCTCGTATGGATCTGCTTGAATGTGTAATGCGTTGACCTCCGTGAGATCAGGACGGCTGCTTAGCGCGACCGCTGGATCTGTCTTACCGGGCTGATACTCAATTACGTAGTCGGAGTTGGACTCGAGGAACTCCATCCATTGAGTTTGTCTTTGGCTGAGGTTTGACTGTGCTTTCAGGTACTTGAGGGCGTGGTGGTCCATTCGAACCACACATTTGCGGCACCCCAAATAGCAGCGCTAGGTTTTGAAGGCGTGAGTAATCGCGAGCATTTCCTTCTCGTGGACGGCGTAGTTGAGCTCCGCCCCGTGACGCTTTCACGACATTTACGTGATGGGCTGTTCTCCCCCACTATTCTCTTCCAGGAGGACGACCCCGATTGCTCGATCGCAGGCGTTTGTGGCCATGATGTAGTCAGCCGTTGGATATGCTAATTGAAGGGTTGGCGCCGAGGTCAGAGCTCAACGTAAAAACGTAAAATCTTCTTGTTCGCTATCTCCCCAAATCCACTCGCAATTCTTGTGGGTGAGGTCGGAAGGAGGCGCTGACACCCGAGATAGTTGTCTTTCACAAACCTTCGATAATAGTTGCAAAATCCAAGAAAAAATTGTATGCCACGTACTTTTGTTGGAGTTGGCCAATCGGCCACCGCGGATATCTTTTTTGGATCCATGGATATCCGTCCGCCGCCGATGACGTGGTTGAGAAACTCAATTGACCGCTGACCGAAGTCACACTTTGTGAGCTTCCCGTAGAACTTCTCCCGTTGGAGAACCTCGAGCACCTGTCGGAGATGTCGTCGATGTTCCTCCGTGGTTCGGCTGTATACGAGGATGTTGTCGAGGTATACCATGAAAAACTCATCGAGGTATGGCCGAAAAATGTTGTTAATCACTGCCATGAATGTCGCAGGGGCGCTTGTGAGTCCAAATGGCATAACCGTGAACTCAAAGTGCCTATAATGTATTCGAAAGGCACTTTTTGCAACATCTTCGTCGGCGATACGAATCTGGTGGTAGTTGCTCCATAGGTCAATTTGCTGAAAATCTTTGCTCAACGTAGTTGGTCAAAAAGATCGTCCGCCCGAGGTAGAGGGTATCAGTTCTTGATCGTGATGTCGTTCAATGCCGGATAGTCCACGCACATCCGCATGTTGCCAGTTTTTGTTTTTACAAATATAGCTGGTGCGGCGTACGGAGGGACGGACGTTCGGATGAACCCTTGAGTCAGCATGTCATCCAACTGTCGCTTGAGCTCCGTGAGTTTGTGATCACTCATCCGGTAGGTCCCCTTGATTGTTGGTGCGCCAGCCGGCCGGTCAGCTCCACGATCTTGTCTTGTGTCGTTGATTGAGTTGTATTGGTCGGTGGTGCAGGCGAAATTGGCATGTCAGGCGTGCCTGAATTTGGATTGGTTGCGTCGGTCAAAGTGCCAGTCGTCATCCGCTCATCTCCCTCGATGAGGTTGAAGGTCCTTCACGGGGTACCTTCCGCCATCGCCGGTGTCTTCGTCGGTTACCGCTGCTTGTCGCCGGGTACACTCGCTCCGTGTGCCGACTTGGTCGCGAAGTCTGCAAACTCCTTGTCGATGGAGATGCGCTGGAAGACACATGCAGGTCTTGAGTTTGTGTAGAAACTAATCTTGTGCTCCGCCTGGACCGGTGTGTTCTGATAGCAAGTTTTACGCTTACGGAAGTTAATTGGTTCACAGTTGGAAACGGAGTTTGTCACTATTCACAAGATTGGGGTTAGTTGGGTACTTTTGAGAAGCAGAAAGTATGTTTCGCTGTCACAAGTGTTGAAACTCAACAGTGTGTATACAAATGGCGAGCGCGAGAGAATGGGGCTCGGTCAAGCCATTTGGTTATTTGGCGGTTGGCGTGACACGACGCCGTGTCCTGATTTGCTGCCTTGAGAAGTCCCTTGTTGGTTCGACGGGGGGCTTCCAGGTTTAACTTGAGGTTCGCGAGATCTGTCGAAGTCCATCGAGAGATTGTTGCCCGTAGTCCTGAAGTACAGAGTAACGCCACGAGTAGGTTCTGGCGAGTTCGGGAAATGACCGGAAAGGAGTCGTCATCGCGTGAGAGTTCGGGGGTATTGGGGAGAATTCCCCTTGAGCGTGGAGAAAACACTGCCGCGACTAAGTCGCGAAGTGGGCCAGGAGCGGGGAAGAAAAAAATAGGTCGCTTGTGGGTTTTTGGACTCGTGTATTCCCATCGGCATAACAGCTCAGGTCGGCGTAAAAGTTTTAGCACCGCGACCAGGTAGGAGTCTCCGATAGTCGAGAAACCAGATAGGTTGAAACTCCAGATGAAGTTGGACAAGACACTTGTCATGAAGAGAAGGGGAAAACAACATTCCCTCATCGATTTACCCTGTGTAGAAAGGGCAAACTTATCCAAGGCGATGACCTCACCAGTCACCAATGTATGCCGTAACGATCACTACATTGGGCCATGGCGAGCCTCCTTAAAAAAAAACCTAACGGAACCGTGACTGTCCCTGATGACCACAACATTGCTCCACGAGGAAATTGTGTCATCGCAAAGCTCCGACTCGACGCAAAAATTCTCACTACGTTTTTTATGCCGAACGGAATGTAGATGGTGAATAGGTAGAAGTTGCGAGGCAGAACACGATCTTGAATTTGGAACACTTGAGCAATTTGTATTCAGCGGTAAGTGTTGAAAATGACGAATTCATGTATACAAGGGTTGAGTTACGAATGAGACATAGTTGGGGTCGTTGGGGCAATTGTCTAGCGACGCATGTGGAGTCGCGTCATGAGTAGTCGGAATCAAGAAGGTCCGCCGCAAAGTTGGGGGTCTTCGAGAATCGACGGTGAAGATGCGAGTTGCATCTGTATAAATCCAGATTCTTCTCGGTGCATCAAGAAGTCGACCAAATGGTCTTGATACTTCTGTCGTAGATTCACAAGAGTGGTCGAAGTTGTCAGAAGGTTCTAGAAGATTCACTAAAGGCGGGCCTTTTGGCTGGTTTGCCCTTGACCGTCGGACTGAACATCGCGGTCTCGCAATGCAATAAGCCGTTTGTGTGAAAACATAAATGGCTACTTGGAAAGATTAGGGAGTCGTGAGCGTCTGGTACATATGCTAAAATGAATGAGGTCCATGCTGAATAAGACATGAGCTCTGGAGGTGAGCGAGAGAAATGCAGCGCCAAGATCTGGCTACGTCTGGAACAACTGAACAATCAAGGAGAGAAAAAAAATGAGCCCTACTGAGGTCTTATGTACTAAGGATTGGCGGCTAGCCCACCAGGCCCCGTCATCCTCGTCCCACCAAAAGGCAAGAACGGAGAATATGAATGGCATAGAGCATGAGAACAATAATGGAAGTTTCCCAAGGCACTGGAACAGTCAACCGGATGCCCGGATTTTGACCGACGGGAAGATATGCCACGTACCCCAAACATATTCAATATCTATAGTGATGCACTAGCATCACCGACTACCTAGGCAAGACAAGTTTAGGCCTCTCGAGACGTCGAAATATGTAACCGGGCGTCCGGGTCTCAGCCACATGCAAATTACACACGTCTGAGAAGAGGCCAGAACTAGACCATTCAGTGATGGGTCTCCCGAGGAATCGGTACAGACCACTTGGTACCCGGGTCTCGACCATGGAAGGAGTGCATCACCAATCAGATACTATGTGGTGTATTTCTATGGGGTCTCCCAAGGTACTGGTACAAACAACCAATTACCCTGGTCTTGACCACCGAAAAAACTGTACCAAGCATGTACTCATGAATTGAGCTACTAGAACGCACCATACGTATAACAGAGGGAGTAAGGTAGCAACTGGAGAACCATCAACACAAGCTAGAAAGCCGACTCTACACAAGACTACATAATAGCTCAAAGCCCACACACCAACACTCCCCCTGGGATGTAAGAGTTGTCAACAAGGGTACCAACAGGGAAGATAAACACACTGACCCTCAACAGGTGAATCATGGAAACATGAACTCAAACACTGATGTGCCCAGATAGGTGTACGCCCTCTGCATGAAGTAGGCTACAAGGCTGTCGACTGTAGAGAACAGTAAGTCCCCCTGGCTCAGACGATCCTTGGAGAACAATCATGTATTGGCTAGACCTGAGTGTTGCCTTGGATGTGAAACCATCAGCAAGGGAAAGAGGATGAGGCTGAAGTAGCTACCATGTGCACAAATCACTCATACACTGTCCAATACATGTCACTCACCCTCTCCGGAGCAGTGTGAGAAGGGAAAATCCGTCTCACCTCACACTCCTAGGGGCTGCCAGAGGTCGGAGCTGGCAGGGTCCAGGGTCTCACTCTGACCAGACTCACAGGGTGTAGGGGTGGAGAAGACGCTGCCGAATGCGCACTGGTCAGGAGAGGAGGGAGAGGCTAGAGCCCCCACATGTGGAAGCTGCCAGATATTCCAACAAGCAAACTCTGGTACTCTGTGTGAAGAGATGATGGTAGTGAGCCCCTGGGATGGAGGGCAAAGCCCGGTCTGTGTGTGTGGAGCTCGTCACTGTAGGCGGTGTAGAAGCTGAATGCTCCAACGACCGTAGGCAACCTTGCGCTGTGAACAACTCACCCTGAAGATGAGAGGCACGAAGACACAGATCGACATGATCCTTGTGAGTAACTGTACGAAGCTCAAACTCTACATCCACGAGCACCGCCATCACCTCACTATAAGTGGTGGAAAAGGAGTCTACCACTCCACGGAGCACAAACACCTCCATCTCTGTTGCTCGAAGCTGAGTGGATGCAGGTGCCATGTCTCCTGAAGCAATGTGTCTCAAAATGTCAAGGGACGGAGGCAAAGGATCATCAGAAGGACGTGGATGCGGCACAACCTTTAAGGTCGGGGGCGTGCAAGGATCAGAGATGAAGAGGGATCGTCCATGTGTAGAGGAGAAGGATGGGGATGAGCTTAAGCATGTCCCAATGATGTCTAGGGTGTTGTCGCTGCTCACTATCACAAGATCCCCACTCTGTAAGTCACTGTCCGAGGGTGCTATGGAACTCGACTCAGAATCATCTGAGCTGTGTCCACTACAAGGCTCTCGGAGCATCTCTGCCAGCGCATCTTCTAGAGCACACAACCACTCCTCTGCATCCCTTAGCTCACACTCTCTAGACACCTATATGTAATCGCTCCTCCCCATGTACCCAGTGGAGATGTCACCGGGAGCATATTGTGGTGCAGGGGTTTTGCCGGACAATGTCTCTTGAATGGTAGCAACGTAAGTCTCCTGCGCACAGATCTGGCATCATATCTTGTCCTACTCAGCTTGGCATCTCAGACAGAAATGACAAGGTGATGCCAACCTGGTAAAGGGCACTGACCCTGCAGTCACTACCATAGGTGGGCAAGACTCCAATGCCCCCTCCAAGATCTCAGATGGCAAAATGGGGTTTGTATCAGGTGCCACATGATCACTGAAAACTGAGGCAATAGTAGACACAGCTGATGCAATCGATAAAGCTGAGGCTAGTGATGTGGCCAATGATGTAGATGCAGGTAAGACTGCAAATGTAGTAGATGATGCTAGTGAAGCTGGTGCTGTAGATGTAGCTGATGCTGCTGATGCAGCGCATGCAACCAATGTTGTCGGTGCTGAAGACGGTGTCAATACAGTACATGTAGTTGCTGTCTTAGAGGATAATGCTATGGAAGATGCAGGTGCTATCGTTGACGTAGAAGATGGAGCTGATGTGGAAGATAAAAATGATACTAAGGCAGTAGATGCAGCTGGTGTAGTCGACGCAAAGGGTGCAGCAGATGCAGTCGTCACAGGCGTTGCTAAAGTACCTGATGCTATCAGAGGTGTCGATGCAGTTGATGAAGGAGATGTAAAGAAAGAAGATGATACCAAAGAGGAAGCTAATGACAAAACTGTAGTGGAAGATGGAGTAGCTGGTGGTGCTGAAGCAGTTGTCACAACTGATGCAACTCGTGTTGTAAGCGGAGCAAGTGCTGAAAGAGAGGATGATGCCGATCAGACTGAGGATGTGTGTAATGCTAGTACTGTTGTGAAAGATGTAGGAGCTGCAGAGGACGCTGTTGCTGGCGATGCAAGAGGTAGGGAAGCTGGTGCAGCAAGTGTAGCTATACCAGCCGATGCAGCTAGTGCTAGAGAGGATGCGAGTTGCGTAGATGTAGACTGTGAAGATGTGTCTGATGCTAATACTATTGCTAAAGATGTAGGATCTGCAGTGGACATTGCTGTTGGTGATGCAATAGGTGGGGCAGCTTGTGTAGTAAGTACAACTATACCAGCTGATACAACTGGTGTTATAGAGGATGAAGAAAGCATGGATGTAGAATGTGTGGATATGTCTGATGCTACAACTGCTGCTGAAGCTGTAGAAGCTACAAAAGATGCTGCTGTAGGCGATGCAATATGTGGGGCAGCTGGTGTAGCAATTGCAGCTATACCAGCCGATGCAGCTAGTATTGGAGAGGATGAGGAAAGCATAGATGTAGACTGTGAGGATATGTTTGATGCTACTACTGTTGCTACAACTGTAGAAGCTATAGAGGATGCTACTACAGGCGATGCAACAGGTGGGGCAGCTTGTGTAGCAAGTGCAGCTGTACCAAATGATACAACTAGTACTGTAGAAGATGCTGAAAGCGTGCATGTAGACTCTATGGCTGATGCTGCTACTGATGGACCTACTCCAAAAGATGCAGTAGTAGGTGCTCCTAATCCATCCTTGATGCTCACTGTCGTAGTCAATGTCGAAGTGGACAGATGCACACCCCCCCCCAATAGGTGCAACGACAAAAGCCGGTGGAAATGAAGACGTCCCAGAGATGAGACGAGCATGATGCGCCGGGCGACAACAATGTCGTCGATTAGGAGGTTGACTGGGAGGGGGCATGACACCAGTGGAGCTGAGGATGGAGATAACAGCTACAGACTGAGATGAATGGTCCGGTGCAACTGGAGATGGTCCCTCGAAGGAGGATGAAGAAGATGAGGACAAAGGGGAATAGGAAGAATCATCCTAATGGGAGAAGAGGCGGTCCTTGACCTGCTGCCTCATCTGCCACAGACTTTGGAGCACGGTGTACAAGAATGCCAGAGCGCCGGTGTGAGGAATGGATGAATGAGGTAGGTCCGTCTACTGCAGAGTATGAGGAAAATCACGAGGCTAGAGCCAGGGTGGATGCCACCCACTAGGACGTAAGTGGCACTGGCGCCAACCGTGGCATCCATCACCACAAAAGTGGCAGGCAAGCCCACAAAGAGATGGATCCTACTGTGGAAGAAGATGACCAGTCCTTTGAGAGGAATGGTGGTGATGATGGAGAATGCCGTGTCCTGGCGGTGAAGAGACCGACCGCAAGATCGGCTGGAGAGCAGCATCACTAAAAGGTAGTGCTGGCCACCACACATAGACCCCTGAAGGCAGAGGATGATGCGGATGAGCGTGAAGAACGCCCCATCTTGGTGGTGACGAGAAGGGACATGCAAAAAGCTGGCCAGAGGGTGGAGGTGGTCCAGACACCAAGCCGTCAGGCTGATGACACGCGGAGGTGTGTAGATTGCTGGCTCCGGTCAGAGTAGAAGCTGACCACAAAGGAGGTTGTCCCCTGTATCCATGAGAGGGTGATTCCTGCGTCAGTGCACCAGTAGGCTGGTGAAACGACGGAGTGAGGAAAATCTTCTCTCCTGGTGGTGAAGAGACCGACCACAGGAGTGACTGCCCAGTACCACCATGAGGTGGTGGTGCCGATGGTAGAAGCACTATGCCAGAAGGCAACCTGTGGTGGGAGTGACTGTGTCCCGGCGGTGGAGAAAATGACCACAGGAGCACATGGCCGGGGTGACCACGTGGTGGTGGTCCCGGTGGCGGCCTTAGTGGGCCTAAGGGTCGCGGATGGAGAGGGTGAGAGTGCAGAACGCTATCACTGGGCGAGGGACAAAATCCTTGTGTGAGGTAAGGGCCAAGAGGTGGTCCTGGCCATGACAACATCGTGTCCAGAGGGATGATGAGATGTGATGATATGAGAGATTCTGGCTCTATCCCTAGGTGGTGGAAAGAGGAAGGGAAGAGTCTGGAATTGACCAAAAAATGAAAGGGCTGTAGTGCACGGGAGACGTACTTGTGCTAAAAAGGAGCAAATAGAAAAGGAGAATTGGTATGGAACAATCTTTCTTTCTAAGAGAAAATTTGGGAGAAAAACAGGTTAAAAATAAAGTATTTGTTAGTCTAAAGAAAAGGGTACAGAAACACCCCTAGGTTGATCGAGTTCCCAGTCATTTTCTTGATTTTTTTTTGTTGGATTGGTGTGGCTGGGTCAAGTCCAGCGAGAGTGACCAATGACAACTGGCAACCACCCACAATGGTGTGGCTGATTTTGCACCCACGCGACAGTCGTGGATGGGTTTCGCCGCTGCGATGGAAAGAACGCGATGGACCGAAGGGGATGATGGAAGCAAGACTGCGAGAGAGTGGGTCCGCGGGAGCAAGAGAGAGCCAGCAGATGAGAGAGAGAGAGAGAGAGAGAGAGAGAGAGAGAGAGAGAGAGAGAGAGAGAGGGAGAGGCCGTGCATTGAGTGAGATAAGGGAGAGAGGGAATGAGGGAGAAGTAGGAGACGAGAGTGACCGATAATGCTATCGCACTGAGGCTAAACCCCGTACGCTGCTCCTACTACTACTAGCAGTAGCGCTGTTTACACAACACTGCTACTGCTACTACTACTCGCTGCTTTGCTGGTACTGCCCCTCCGCGTAAGATCTCAGCTACTGTTGTAATTGTCGTGAGCTACGTAAGGACGCTGGTTGGCGCGTAGAATGCTGTTTCCGCGATTTGCGACAGTAGTAAGTGGCTGCAAGTGGCTACACTTTGCCACTGTGGCTGCTTGCAGCGGCCGGAAGAATACTGCAAGTGGCTGCCGGTGCTGCTGCTGTTGTGCACTGCAAAAAGCACACTGCTAACTGCTAAGAAAAGCGGCTGCCCCCACTGCTGATGGTACTGTTACTGCAGTGCACTGCCATTTACGCTATTGCTGCTGCTCGCTGCGCGCGCTAGTGCACTACCTGTACGCAACTTGTAATGCTGCTTGTGCTAGCTGCTTGCACGCTGCTTGCACGCCGCTTGTGCCGGCTGCTTGCACGCTGCTTGCACACGAGTTACCGTGTTCACTCACAACACACACGGCCCACCCAATGACCATGAGTTGGGTCACTGCTGCCGCTGGGTGCTGTTTGCTTCTACCACCTGAACAAGAGTTGCGGCACCATCCGGCAGTCTTACACTTGGCTCTAACCCAAAACATGATTGGAGGACATCCTTGATGCGACTCTAGACACATGTGATGCTATCGCAGGCACGTTTGTTGCTTCTTGTATTCTTGTGCCTGCGTGGCACAACGTGGCGCATGTTATGGGACCTGTCGGTCAAGGTAGTATTCTCATCACCCTGATGGCATCAAACACCTCGTTTGAGGCCATGATTGTATTCTACGTAGAAACCCAAGAACTGGGTCATTTGGTGCAAGGATGAGAAAGATACGGCCGGGCAAAGTTGGGTGGTGTGCGTCCGGAAAATGGACGTGAGCACCGGTTCGACCCCAACGAAGCGGAGCGACTTTCTCGCGCATTGCAGCCAAAGCGCCCCTGGATGGATGCCAATGAGGCAAGGTTCATTGGAGGCCATGGGTACTTTGGGATGGCAGCTGAAGCTACAATCGCAAGCAAGGGCGCTACGGGTGGCCATGACCTCCGCTGGTGGTGTTGCCAGCGGCCGTCACGTGTAGAGCACTCAAACGGCCATAAACTAGCCGTTTCTACATGGATTGAGGTGTTCTTTGGTGCATTGGAAAGCTCGCGGCATGTACTATATGATTCATGTGTTACATGCATTAGTGTGCCTTGGTAGAGGGATTTGGCGTGCCGAGGAGCTTTCGGCTGGCTCATAGGGGCTGGTACATAAGGAAGCCTAGGGGTTGTTCTAGGCATGCCAATCTTACCCAGAGACTCTGTACATTGCCTTGTACTAATCTACCAATCCTAAAGTAGTTAATCCTTGCCCAAATCTCCTTGTTCTCTAAGCATCATCGTGCACATGTCCATTTGATCCTACAAGTCTTTTGCAACGCACCTTGGAGCAAACACCATCAGGAGAGTCGCACGGTGGGAACCTCGGTCACTAGCAGCGGTCTTGACTCTAGGAGAGTGTCGTTCGACATCTCAAGGGTAGGCCCACACACCAAGGGGTCGAGGGTGGTGCTGCCAGCGGCAGATTGCCATGGTTCACGGAAACAGCCATATCTGGGCCGTTCCTCCACGGAATGATGCAATTCTTGGTGCGTTGATGCTAGAGCAATGACGCTCATATCCGACCCTTACGGAGCCATGCATAGCTCGGCGACCCCGAGTCGCCTATGTTGTGTCATCTTGTACATATAGTCTTGTATGTTGACACTTGAATAACAAGTACAGTTTACTCTCACTCTACCACACGTGTTTCCGTGCTCCCCCATAATGATCCTATGCTTCTGCAAGCCCAGTAAGGTATGCACTGGCCTCCCCTTGGTTGCCGTTGCCGTCGGATTGGTACCTATACTATCCGGTTGAGGCTAGCACACCGCGCCTGGTTCACATGAGGGGTGACGCGATGGATCTTCCATCGCGACACTCTTCTTGCCTCAAATCCGGCCTATAGACCAAATCCGGACTAGAGTCAAACTAGACTCTGGATGGATATTGTTTTGCAGACCGTGACTCGTCGAGACATCAGTTGCGAGCCCACGAAACCCGGGAACAATACTTCAACACCTTGTTTAATCCTAGAAATGGCTCGTACGCTACAGTCAAGAATTTGACTGAATGATACTCGCGATACCTCAATTAACCATTCTGGAATGTGGTTGAAGTTGTCAAAATGTTTTGAAAAAATACACGGTAGGTCGGGACAGGTGGTCAAAATACCCTCGGCCGATTTGATTATTTGAAATCATGAGGTTGTGAATCTAGTGACGAGTGAGTATCTCAAGATACCCATTCGCAGAGTTTGGGGACTCGTGTACGTGAGGGACTTAACAATTCTCCCCCTTTCATTTGCAAATTCTCAGCGCGTTAGCATGTAAACCAGTTATGAAGGTAATAGCCGTCGATTAGGTGATTGAATTCTTGGAGGTTACCGTAGGGCTCCAGGCTTTTGTGTGCGTTCATAACCATGCTAGTTGACCAAAATCTTGGTAAGTTTTCTAGAGCATCAATATCACAGGATTTCCTCAATCATGTACTCCGTATCTTCGTCCACTTGTACAGGAGGTGAAGGTATGTTGTCTCCACCGGGGAGATTCATACCGGGATCCCGGTAGTGCTTGAGCTTGCTGATGTGGACAACGGGATTAATCTCCATGCCGTCAGGTAGGCGAAAGCAGGAAACGACAGGGTTTTGCATTTAATTGATCTCAAATAGTCCAAACCACTAGGGTTTGAGCTTAAGAAGTTCTTGTCCTTGGAGTTTGATGCTTGCTGAACTGAGGGGGACACAATTGCCAACGATGAACTCGTCATTGCTACGACGACAGTCGGCCACTTGCTTCATTGCTGCTTGTGTCTTTGCAAGGGTCTGTTGTGTTTCTTCCGCACCGCTCTAGTCGCTATATAAACTACACATTAACCTATGTGTAGGTACTCCTGCATTAAAGGCCATCTCACCCTGGAGAAGAGACACACACTCATGCATGTTGACAAGTTGCCCCTCCGCATGCCCAAGTGAGACGCCGGGAGGCACTGGCGAGCTACTAGAGAGAGGAAAATCGTCGTAGTTGGATCTAGTGGCTCAAGGATTGCCTGGATCCTGAAATGGCGAATTACATCTAAAAAACTGATGAGTCACTGAATCCGGTGGAAGTTGTGTCACCGGAATCTCACACGTATCAAGGGAGATATGCGCTTCCAAATTTGGGGTATGTGCAGTGGCTGTGGGAGCAGGCCGCGACCTGACTACAGGTAAGAAATCGACCGGAACGAGTAACAAATGTTGATATGAGGATTTTGCTCAGGAAGAATGCCAAGGCTTCCAGTGAATAACATCCACCGGATCGAGTAGTGCAGGTTATTACTGAAGGACTTAGCCAAAATCCTGGCTGGGCGTCCGAAACTCAGCAGTACGTTTTCATACTTGGGGACTTCCTGGGGTGTTAATTCTGGCTGCAGGTCCGCGAACAGGTTTCAAACCCTGCTGCACCCCATCATCAAACTTGAGCCAAAAGAGGACGAGGTGCGTCGAAACAGTGAAGGGGACCCCTCCATCAAGTGCAAAGGGATCTGCACCTTGGGAAGGGTTCTTTGCACGTGAAGGAAGGCGCCACGGCGTGTATGCACCATGAAGGCGTTGGCCATGTATGCGATGGGTGAGACATATGCTTCGGCAAGCGTAACTTGGGCTACACCTGGCCAAATTGCGCACGATTTGTTGCATTGGAGAGCTCATGATTCACCCTATAAATGTTCAGATAATGTCCATGTACAAAAATGAACAAAAAATGCCATTATTCCCTTCGCAAAACTGACTGTCTCTGCATTCCTGCTCACATAGCGTGAGGCGACCAGAAAGCTCACGCTCAGTCTCAGATTTGTCCAAAAGTGAACCACTAGAGAAGTTCACATCAATGCTGGGACCACAACGCGTGGATTCTTGACAATGCATCTATGTATGGCCCTCTTTAGTAACCAAAAACACGTAAGATTAAGACCCTCAAGCATCCCCAATACCTGCTTGTAGGTAGTGGAAAGAGCACCTACCACTCTACAAAGCACCTCTGCATCGATCTCTTTTAACTGAAGCTGAGTGAGTGCGGATTTTGTATCTCTTAGAGGGTCACTCCTTCAGAAATTTGCTTCTAAGTCGGATGATCAACCGTAGACAATGCAGGTCTATTCAGCCCTGTGGTCGAATATGCGTGGAGCTGAGGAGAAGTGAGGGATCATCAAAGGAGAAGGATGGAGGTGAGCTAGAGGTCATCTCTCAGATGCAAAGCGTGTCATGAATACTCACTGCCTTAACATCCCCATCCTGTGAGGAAGTGTCTGAGGCAGCCATGGAACTGGACTCAGAGCCACCTGGGCCGTACCCACTGCAATCCTCAACTAGAAACTCAGCTAATAGACCCTGAAGTGCATGCAATCAATCCTAAAATTGACATAGCTCACACACTCTAGAGTTGTGTATGTAGTTTTTCCTCGGCATGTCCATGAAGGAAAGGTGACTTATTGTCTCATGAGCTATGGAGATGGTGGCCAATGACGCTACTCAGACAATGAATCTGCTGATCAGTGGTAAGGGCATAGATATTGTTCTCCTCAGCACAACATCTCAAACACGTATGAATAGGTGATGTTGTCTCCTTTAAAGGAGTTAACTCAAGGAATCCTAATTCTTTGCTAGAATCAGGAGTAATCCTAGTGACTAGTACAATGTCAAAGATAGATGAAGGATCAATAGATACAACTGGTATCCTAATGCGCGTGATGTTTGAGGAATGGATCTTTGCATAATGTATTCGGCAATGAAAATTGGGTTCTCAAACTACTATGTTACACCCTTACTTTTGATTTCTATCTATTCCATGAAACTTACAAATTGATGACGGATCCTGTGCACATTCTTAGTTTGACAAGACGTAGAAACTTTGGAACTGCCATTCAACCATTTGAACGGCCATGCTCGCAGCTGTGGATGCCTGAACATGTGAAAACAGTTAGTGGACAGCCAACTGGCAAGTCAAAAACTGTGGCACAGGCTGCCTAAGAGGTGAGGGAAGCTCTAGTGCACCCTTGAGAGTTTCTACATGGGAAACACCTCTATGGCAGGGACTTACAACCAATGGTTGCATCCCATGTGCTAAAGGCACACCACCTTAGCTACCCATAGATCCTCGGACGTGGGATATGTGGAACTCTAACCCACTAACCCCACACTGTAAGGACACGTTTGCCACGGGTCATAACCCCATGGATTGGGGTCAATTGTCATATGTCATATAAGCTATGAAATGTCCATGCCTCCAAATTTGTTGAGGTGTTGATCCAGATGTTGCAGAGGTTTGGGTGTGGCGTCCGCTGCGTGGGATTTGTCAATGTCAGTTACATACATATCAGGGGTTGTGAATGTAGGTTTGCAAGTTTCTTTCCAAGTCTCTTTTTGTTTGGTAACTTGTGGAGTTTAACATTCAGCAAGTTAATTTGTTTTTTCAGAGGCTCTCATGATTTGCAATGCTAGAAAGGCGGGCAGTTTGTTGAGATTCTGCCGTTCTTTGAGTGATACTTGGCACCTGTACCTCCAAATCTTGTGGAAAGTTATGGCTTCTAGGATTTTCCACCACTCAAATCTGGTCGCCATTCATGAGAGAAGGAGTGTCGAGCCTGGTTCTTTGCCACAAATGTATGTCGGGCTCAATTCTAGTTTCTTGATAATGGGGGCTATTTTCTTACAATCTCAAAAAGCGTGAGTGGTCGTCTCTCGTCTGAAATCACAAAGGGGACACACATTTTTGAAAGGGAAGGGGAGGCATCATTCAGGTATTTGACCTGAATGCTTCTGAACAGAATCCTGGGGAGGATGTCTTTCGGCTTTGGCGGGATGAGTTCTCCTTTGATGATTTTCTAAGGATAGAAAACTGTCACTACAGGAAGGCTTGGTCTTCTTCTGTTTCCTTATTGCGTGATAGAGTTGCATCAGTTTGGTGGTTTTCCACCTAGTCCCAACATAGGGATGGTGACATCCGAGCATAGACCTAGGACAGATCCGTCTTGCACATGTGCCGGTGTCCACAGTTCTGGTATGTGGTATGTTTTGTCTGGAAATGTCGTTTCTATGATTTTCCTGTCGCGATCAATTACGCGTGATTTTTCTCCAAAGTGGTTTCGACACAAGTTGATTTCATACATGAACAACAGGCATTCAGTTTATAAGGATGTCATGCACCAGCGTTGGCGCGTGCTACAGTTGTCTGGCTGTTCACTCAGGGTTACTTTTGTCCACTCTGTCTGGAGCAAGATTTTGATCTTGTTCAATGTTTTAAGTTCTTGGGGTGAGAATCCTTTCCTGTATCTTGGTGTACAGCTGTGAAGATGATCCTTTGCCATGTCTTTCACTTGGAGCTCATGTGTGAGTAGGAACTGTTCTGTTTTATCTATGTCGTACAGTGTATTGGGTTTTTTTACGATGAATTGATTGAAGGTGATCTATTCTTGAAGGAGTTCTCGACTGATTAGGGTAGGCGGCAGGATGGTTGGATTCATTTGGATGAAAACATGACAGCAAAGTGTCCATCTGGACTGAAGCTTTTAAATCCAGGTTTGAGGGGTGGGAGAGAAAAAGGTGTCCCTTTTTGTGGAAATTTTGGAGGAATAGGCAAGTAAAACACTACATTCCCACGTCCGAGCATCCAAACCTGCGGGTGCAGCCATGAAAATGGTTGAATGCCCACAGAGAATTCCATTGCTGGCGGTGTGATTCGTACTAACAACCTCAAGTATGAAAAAAACAAGAATATATTCCTACAAAAAAGGATACAACTTTGAAATGATACCCGAATGGTGATGCTTTGATTTCAATCGTTAAAGAACATAGTTGTTTCCATGGAGGTTTAAACTCGAAAAAAGAACATTTTTGACAAGTTTCAACCATGCCAGTAGGGTGTAGTGAGTGCAACAGAAGCTGCCGATGGAACTGATGCAGGAAATGCTTGATGATAATTGTGGTGAAGCTGTTCTACATACAGCTAATGTAACTGATACCATGGATGGTGCGTCCGCTATAGATGTATCTAGTGCACATGATGTACTCGATACAGCTAATGGTGCAGATTTTTCTGAGGCACCCTGTGCTACTAATGGAGACAAAACCAATGGTGTAACAGATCTAGCTGATGCAACTGATGCAACTAGTGGAACTGTTGCTAATGGAGAAGCAGATAGTTCCACTGATAATGCCACCAATAATGTCACTCAGAATTTCACTAACAATGGTACTGATAACTCCACTAAACCTGATGCTACTGATGATGTCAAAACCTAGGGTATAGCTGGTGTAACCGATGCACTTGGAAGAGCTGATGTTGCTTAAGGTGTTGGTCCGGCCAATGCAACTGGTACAACTGATGGTGCATGTGCCATAGATGCGTCACCTCCTGTATGTACTCTAACTGCTATAGTAGATGTAGCTAATGTAGCCTGTATTTTGGATGGCGCTGTTGCTTTAGGTGCTACTAATGCAGCCAGTGATACACCTGATATGTATGCTACAGATGTTGCAGGTGCGACATATGCAATAGATGCTACACATACACCTGGTGCAACGAATGTTGTTGAAACCAAGGACTCAACTGATAGAGCCACAGTAATAGGTCTTGTAGATGATACAAATTATGTAGATATAGCTAGTATGATTCTGGTGCTGTAGACTCTATGGACACCAAGAGTGTAGCTGGTTTAGCCAATGCAGTTGAGGTAATAGATACAGCTAATGTAGCCGGTGGAGCTTAAGATGCATGCACTGCCGCTGATGTAGTTGGTGCAGTAAACATAGCTGATGCAGCTGGTACCATGGATGGTAACACTGTAGTAGATGGTACTGACACTGTAGATCATGTAGAAGGTATAGGCACTACCACTCTACCCAACACTCTTGATCCAACCTCGATGTCGAGTGTCATAGTCAACGTCACCTCCACTAGTGTAGCTAATGCAGCCAATGATGCTACTCCCATTGGTACTCTAGATGGTGTGGATGATGTAGATGTAACTGGTAATGTACATATTCTATGTGCTACTGATGCTGTTGATGTTGTCGATACAATTGATGCAGATGGTGGAGCTAATGCTAATGCTAATAAAGATGTAGATGCAGGTGATGCACCTGGTGCAACTGATGCTATAAACATGGAGGGTTTAGTAGGTACTGCTGATGCACCTATTGCTCCTAAAGTTATAAATGCTATAGATGCTTCAGGTGTAATGGATGTACTTGGTGGAACCAATGATGCTAAAGATACAAGCACTGTCATTACACTTCATGTTGCTGAAGCTGTTGATACTTAAAATAGAGCTAGTGAAGTTGGTGTAGCCTATGAAGATCAATCAATTGGTGAAGCTAATGTTTCAAATGAAGCTGATGCTACTAGTGATGTCGACACAAAGGGTGCAGCTGATACAGCCGATGCAGGCGATGAAGGAAAAACAATCGATGAAGCTGATGCTACCAATGAATCTAATGTTGCTGGTGATTTTGATACCAAGGATGCAACTGGTGTAGTCGGTGTAGCTGATGAAGCTCAAATAGATGGCAACGTACATGTTGTAGATGAAGCTGATGCT
Organism: Penium margaritaceum; assembly: GCA_023375785.1. Lineage (NCBI taxonomy): Eukaryota > Viridiplantae > Streptophyta > Zygnematophyceae > Desmidiales > Peniaceae > Penium > Penium margaritaceum. The sequence continues at coordinate 119,319 of SZWC01005334.1, forward strand.
GATGGTGAATTTGACACCAAGGGTGCACCTAGTGCAACCGATGTAGGTGATGAAGCTAAAACATCCAATGAAGTTGATGTTGTCTATAAAGGTGATACTTCTAGTGATTTATAAACCAATGGTATACTTAGTGTAGCTGATTTAGCCGATGAATTCAAAACAACAGATGAATTAGATACAACAGATGAAGCTGATGCAACTAGTGATGTCGAAACCAAGGATGCAACTGATGCAGTAGGTGCCACATATCCTAGATCTGTTTTGTGTGCTCCATTGTTTTACGCTATCGCATGTACTCAATGCATAAGACCTGTCACTATATCTGAGAGAATATCTTGTACTATCACTCCAGCTACTAGGACAGGTGCTGGAGATGATCATGGTGCTCTTGGTCTAGCTGATGCAGCAGATACTACCCACGTAACTGGTGCTCACTGTCGCAGTCAAGGTCGTAGGAGACGGATACACATACCCCCCTTGACTGGTGTGATAACACAAGCCAACAGAGACACAGGTGTGTCAATGAAGAGACCAACAAGACGCACTTTCCACGGACGATTTCTTCAAGCATGAGGTGGACTGGAGGAAGAATTTTGGAGTGGCTCATTCATTATCGTCCTGACACAGGTAGATCAGAGGATAGAATGAATGGCCACGGACTAGGATGTCAAGTCTTTTCCAGTTGGAGAGGGCCCGCCAGATGTAGATGTTGAAGAAGTAGTAGGATAGGTAGACAGTGAAGTTAAAGATTTCAAATGCTGAAATACAAGATTCTCCCTCATGCACATCGCCCATGCTTGATTCTCATGCTTGACCTTTAACTCAAAGGCCTTACAAAAGGCCAAGCTCCATGCAGGTAGCATCACATCTTTCCGTCAAGTGTGCCTTCTTCTTGAAAGCTGCGAGACTGTCTTTTTCATCGCAGTGCACAAGCACAACCTCACTGATTCAGCGCAACCAGGTCCCATAAAAAGTGATGCCGGATCTTTACATGCTTGGTCCACCGGTAAAGCACATGTTTTTTTTTTCATAGATGGTGGTCATTTGGTTGAAATTGAGCACTGTTGAATTCTTCTACAACAACCCAATCTCCTTCAATACTCACCGCAACCATGGTGCCTCCTTTCAACTTCTACAAGCGCAATGTGCTCAACCTTAATGCTGGAAAGAAAAAAAAAACATAGCTTCCTCTTTGTCAAAGACACAATAGCACCACCAAACATGAGAGAATTCCTTAATGTTGACTTACGAGTATCAACATCACCTACCCAGCTGGTATCCAACTAGTCGACAAACTCAAGGGAGTCAGTCAAGCCTCCCCCTCTACACAAAAGCCACAATTATCTTTCTTACCTTGAGATAGCAAAGGATTCTCTTAGCCACTTGTCAGTGTAGCAATCCTGGATCAATATAGTGACTTGCCCCTCAGCAAAATCAAGGTCAGGACGCATTGACACCATTGTAACACGATGCTTCTCACAGTGGACTAGTACGATACTCTCGCCATCCTTTACTTTTGTCCTATGCTCTAGGATCCATGGTTGAGCTCAGTCTACACGCATTAGTTATTGGCATGACAATGTGGTTCCTCCCCTCCATGTTGTAATGGCGGATCTCCTCATGTGCACATTTTTCTTTTCCCATTTCCAGTGAACGTACCTTGCCAACCATCTACCCGAGGTACACCCAAGCTCGTCCATGTCCGTAACCTGGAACTTCCTTCAAGCTGCTATTTCATGTTAGTTTATCCCCCTTGTCTGAAGACACGAGGATGAGGTCATCCTCACACAGTACAATAACTCAATGGAGCCTTGACTGCTTGCAGAGGCACACGCTAGGTTCCTCCATTTTCAGGTACCACAAGAGTAGACCACAGAATGCATTCGAAATCTGTCACACCTTCCTCTGTGGTGTGTCCACCTCCTCTGGTATATCCGTGTCAACCTCCTTGCCAAGGTCAGTGTTGAGATTACAATGTTGATGTCCATTTGGTTGGATTCATAGTCACGCGCCACTGCCGCGAAGAGAATGGTGCGGATGGAGGCAAATCTGGCTACAAACGCATATGTCTCATCATATTTCTCACATTTTTCTTTGAGCATACCATTTTTCCACCAGCCACGCGTTGTATTGGTCCACCCTCCCCTCCTTTAGATTCTTCCTAAAACTCCACTTGAAGCTAGTAGTTGTCTAGTAGTAGTTGTTTTTTCCTTATTAAGAAACTTCCACGTCGCATCCTCCTTGTGTGAGGTAAGCTTGGACATCATTACTCCCTCCCACTCCGCCCCATTCCTTTAGTACAATGTCTCCTCCACTGTTTTGGGTTCCTCTTACATGAAGAATGCATGTGCAGATCCTATTTGGATGCCCTTAGTTTCATTTCTCTTGGTACAATTGATTTTTTACAGCTATTGAGGAGTTTAATATTGTTGTTGTTGCTTTCCTAAGGTCTCACTCTCTCGAGATACCTACTTCCCCTCTCTTGGGGAGCATGCAGGTTCATCCCCTGCCTCATTATTGAATTCCAAGACGTCCAATACTTCATATCCTTCTTTTGATCAAGTTTGTACAAAGCGTGTGACTTGCCCATCCCATGGAATGCTTTGCCTTTGGATTTGCTGCAAGGACATCTTCTGCATTTACCTTCTCTGGCTTCTTGTCCTCGAGGAGTGCAAGCCACTTCCTTCTTCTGGAGAGACCTCCATCCTTATCCATCCAACAACTGCTATTGTCAAACGTTACAATAAGCTGCCTCCTTGGGTTTAATTGCACGTATGTTTTTTTGCTGCTCTTACACCATAGAAAGCACGAGAGCGTGTGCTCTCTGGATTTTAGGCCTTAATGTGTGGAGAGCACAGTCACAGCAGAAACATGAACTTGGAGAAATACTGGAAGCCAGAATTGGAAATCATCGGAAACGACAGGTTTACAGCTTGATTACAAATGAGTAGTATACAAGGTGTTTATACAATCTAGCCGGCTAGCTCTTGCTCTCCTAGCTTGCTCTACTAGGCTACTTACACCTGTACCCAGTGTCCTAGTTGCACATAATTGTCATTGCAAGAAGTCCCTAGCCATTGATCTATCTAGATTAACGGTTTTCCTTTAATCCTTTTTTCTCATGGACGTGCGTTGCTGCAGTAAGCTGCTTAATGAGCCGAACGTTATCGGGCATGCCTCCCGGCGGTGGATGTGGTCGCCTTGTTGTACATGCCACCGTGATTACTCCGACCTTTGCACAGTTACAGTCATTAGTTTTCCACCCACAGTTGACTGCGCACGTTGTCAGAGGCTCACCTTTGAGACAGCCCCTCGGCAGGTAGCGTATCCATGATGCTACTTACCGAGAGGGGAAAGTCACCCTCGCATGGCATGTTCAGAATGCCATGTGAAGGTGTGAGAAAAACATGCCCCTAGCATGTGGATTACACTCGCTCGCTCACTCCTCCTCCTCCTCCTTGTGTCCTTGCATTCAAGGTTGAGCAAAGTCGAGCTCAGCCGCAAGCCTGATGTCCAAAAAGTGGAAAAAGGCTAGAATGTCCTCCAAGGTCAGGCAAGATCCGACGTATTCCAGAAAATGATGGACACCTTGTTACATCTCCCCCCCCCCCCAAGGGGCTCCAGCGAGTACCCCTTCCACTATAACATAAACACATGCTAACTTCCCCTCTGGCGGTCCAAAATAATCTTCTCTACCTCAAACTCCTCACTTCCTTTAACCTAGACAGTAGGAGTTGGAGCTTCCCTCCGACCCTAGAAGAGGGTGTTGGGGTCACGATAGGCATGAAGTAGGGAGATGTGGAGCACCAGATGGATGGTGTAGTGAGCTAGCAACTCCAACTTGTGAGACACGGCTGACCACTTCTCAAGAATGGAGAACGGACCCATCCAATATGGCTTGAGCTTCAGGCTCCTATTTCCCTTTACTTGCATGTTTGCAGAGTTCAGCATCACCTGATCACCCATTTGGAACTCCTCTACAGATTGATGCTTATGTGCTTGCTAACTTTGCGATTTTTGTGCCTTCAACAGTCATTGCCTCATAACTTCCCATGTGGTGGCAAACCCATCATTCAACTGCTGCACAACCAAAAGATATGTTGCCATTGCAAGGGCGGCTGACCTTAGTAGCTGGTGGCCATAAACCACCTCAAATGGTGACTTCCCTGTTGATACTGACACTGCTGAGTTGTAGGCTAACTATGCCACTCCGAGCTTCTCCTCCCAACCCTCTCCATCTTGTGATATCATGCTCCGCAGCAGTTGCTCCAAAATCTGGTTTGTGCGCTATGTTTACCCACCGCTCTATGGGTGGTATGACATGGTCAGCTACACCCGTGTGCCAGCTTCCCCATACGACCTCTCAAGAACCGTGAAGTGAAGTGTGGGTCACAATTTGAGAGCACCAACTATGACATTCTGTGTAGCTTGATGACATCATTGAGGAGGAGTTGAGCATTCCTAGCAGCCGTAATGATCTCCGGACATGCAATGAAACATGCCATCTTAGAGAACCGGTCCACAACTACCAATACCGTATTGTTACCATGTTGTGTCATGAGAAACCCGCCAATGAAGTTGAGCAAGGCGTCTTTCCATGGTTATTGTGGTACATGTAACGGTTGCATTTCTCTTAGTGCCTTACGGTTGTCTCTCTCCGCGCCTTGATGTGTTGGCACACATTGCAAGTGCTCACAAACCTCATACTGGAAGTTACCATGGAAGACCACTAGTATTGGTGTGCCAAGGCTTTGAGCATCTTATCGAAGCCAAAGTGACCCGAGTCGTGGGTATCATACACCTCCTCTAGCAGTAACTATTTTAATGGCTCATAAGCTGGCACGATAATCTTGTGTTCCTGTCCCCTTTGCCAATACACTCCATCCCACGTGGCATCTTCCAGCACACCACCCGTGAAACTACGTCCACACCATAGCCATGCTTGAACATGCTATGCATGAATGGCAATCCCATCAGCACTGAGATGGCATTAAGCCTCCTCGACAGAGGATCTGCCGGACTCACCTTCTCAGGCTTGTATTGGGTATCATAGTCAAAGCTTCCTTCCAAGAACTCCATCTAGCGAGTCTGCCAATGGCTAAGGTCCGGCTAATTCTTCACGTAATTCATGGCATTATGATTAATGAAGGCCACACATCACCGCGAATCGAGGTAGCACCTCTAGCGCTTGAAAGAATGGATCACTACCAGCATATCCTTCTTGTGGATTGCGTAGCTCAGCTCCATATCTCACAGGTTTCCAAACACGTATGCAATCGACTGCAACCTCTTTCTGTGATGTTGCATCAGCACTGCCCGAATGGCGTAGTCGCTTGCGTCCGTCACCCCGACGTACTCCTTGGAAAAATCGGGATGCACTAGGACCGGAGCTTCACACACTGCAGACTTGATCTCCTAAAAGCCCCCCCGTTCCTTTTTGTCTCATTTCCAGTGGTGATTCTTCCCCAGCAGCTAGGTGAGCAGCGCACCCTTCTTTGCATACTGCTAGATGAAATTATGGTAATAGTTGAAAAACCCCAGGAAGACGTGGATGTCACACATGTACTTTGGTGTAAGCAACTTCTTCACAAATTCTACCTTATTTGGGTCCATGCGGAGACCCTTTCTGCTCACAATGTACCCAAGGAACTCCACCTCCCTTTTCTCAAACTCACACTTGGATATCTTAGCAAGTACATTCTCTCTCCGAAGAATATTCAACACATGTCAAAGATGTTATTGATGCTCTTCTAGAGTTCGGGAGTAGATGGAGATGTCATCGAGGAACACCACCACGAACTGGTCAAATTGAGGGTGGAAGATCTTGCTCGTGAGGCTCATGAAAACTTCAAGAGAATTGGTCAACCCAAATGGCATGACGAGTTACTCAAAATGGTTGTACCTTTACCAAAATGCTGTATTCTCCACACCTTGTTATGCAGTCCAGATCTGATGGTACTCCACGTGTAATTCAATCTTGCTAAAAGCACTACCCTCCCCTCAGCTGGTACTTCAACACCTTGATCCTTGGTAGAGGGTACTAGTTCTTGATTGTTATGTTTTTCAGTTGCCAACAATCCACACACATTCATAGATCTCCTGTCTTCTTCTTCATTTAGAGGACCGGTGCAGTGTAGGGAGACACAAACGGTTGGAGCTGCTCCCTGAACGAGCTCAATTTTGTGGTCAATATCCCATTTCATTGGTAAGCCCTTTGTCAGCTCAGTGAGAAAAATGCCACTGTAGTTTTCCAACACCACCTTCCAACCGCTGTGCTTCTGGCGCTTTCTACTATTGTCCTTGTTGATGTGCCTTTGCTGCCAACACTTCCACCTGTTTAGCTCCTTCCTTCACCCGCACCGACATAAGGTGTCCCCCTTGCACTGACAACGCTTTCGTTTCACGTAACTCAGTTACGAAACCTTGCCTGCCTTGGAGCCCTTCTCCTTGGCCCACAATTGCAAAACAATCTCCTCTTTGTATTTCTTCACTTCCACTTGGCTGTGTACCCAATCCACAACGGGATTCAAATGATGCAGCCAGTCACATCCCAAAATGGCATCAGAGGTATCCATCAGGCATGTGCAAAAGCTTACCTCACACAATAACTTGTCTAGACGGACCTCCAGAGACTTCAGAGGCAATCCGCACTCCAGATCTCCTTGCACCAACTTGGCATTAGTTGGCTTCCCACGTAGCCATGCAAGACTCAAACCATGTGCGACCTCGTCGCTAAAGAACAAGTGTGATGTGCCTCAATCAAGGAATGCTTTAATCTGCTGGCAAGTCTGGCGTCCCTCGTCGTCCGTAGAACTAGCCAATGAATTTAGGCTTTCATGAGGATACCCGAAACGTGTCAGGAATTTCGTCCCTCATCATGCCGTTGTGTGAGTGGTGAGGTGGTTAACATCTCGTCACCACCAAGATGCCAGCTCACACATGCATTAGTGGGCAGGGATTCTCAGCACTGGTACAACACACACACACACACACACATACACACACACACACACACACACACACACACACACACACACGCACGCACGCACGCACGCACACACACACACACACACACACACACACACATACACACACATGGCCTCCATCATCTGAGCGCACCGGCAACATCGACATCATCGACGGAGCAGTGCTCGCAATGAAGGAGCCATGAGAAGCTGGCTGGCACAGGTTAAGATGTGCAGGGTCAAGGCTAGAGGTCCAGAGCAGGGCACAGGGCAAAACAGCCCGCGGCCATAGCTGATGATGAGATGGCACTTGAGGCCGGTCACTTTGCCATGTCGTAGAGTCTCAGCCATTGTGGCTGAGTTGTCAAAGTTTTAAGATAGACCTTAGAATGGTGTGCATTCATATGATGTTAGAGTAAACACCTAGAGTAGGGGATGTGCTAGAGCCAAAGCAAGTTGAATCGCAGCAACCGGCCTATAAATGAGGCAGATATGGCTTGTCAAAATCGGGTGGTGCAGCCATCCGGGTTTGGTCGGCTGACCACTTGTCTATTAAAAAAATGGGTCTGACAGTGAGGAGTTCGACTCCGAGCACGCAGACCAAGGCCAAGGCGCCCCTTGGGGGATGTTAGACCGATATTCCATGGCCAATTGGAGCCATGGGCACCTCGGATATGCGGCATGATGCATCATCGGAGACCAGGGCGCTTTGTGCGCACGTCACTCACGCTTTTAGTTTGACAGACGGCTGAGTTGCAATGATGCACATGGGAGAGCATCGTGGTTGATATGCTGCTCCAAATCATGCGCGGTTTGGTGTATTGGAAATCTTGTGACAAGCACTACAACTTGTCACATCATGTACGTGTCCATTAAGTGACTCACAACGACTTCATTTCTGTTCGAAGTTCCCCTCCTGCCATGGTTCTGCTCATATGACCTTTCACATTCGGTGTGGCGACCCAAAGAGCACCGTCAGTCAAAACTATCGTTGCTCGCTATGGCTCAAGCTCCCACTCCTGTGAGAGCTGTGTGCCCGGACGTGGACAATTGGAAACAAATTTCCGACAAAGGGTTATGGGCCCACTTGAGTCACCCACGGCTTCAGCGAGCAACGACATGATTGGAGCAGTCACTGCCATGGTGCATGGTGTGTACGACACAAGCGACGAGTGGAGTCCATGCTGGGCTCCATGCGTGCTCAGGCGGTGGCAAAAAAAGGAAGAAGGTATGTGGTATCCCGTTTAAGGGTCAGACGTAGCTGTAGCGTGTCCATGCACGAAGGACGGCAGCATAAAAATCTACGTGGTTGCCAAAACGCTTCTTGATGCAACGCAGCAGCACGCTTGGTTGAGCCATGCTATGAACTGCCTTGGGGCAGTAAGATGGACAGAAATCAGCCATGGCTCTCTGTTCATGGCTGAAATTGTCAACTCCAATGTCGACTTACCTCAAACCCTCCAAGACATCGGCGACATTGCAGAGGAGAATTTGCAACAGATTGAGTCACATGCTTACCACTTCGAGCAAAGAGGCATGTCTCTCTACTGCAATGTGGTGCTGTAAGTGGCTTTGCTCAATGGCAAGGCTACTCCTTTTGGTACAATTGGAGTTTGACAAATAGAGTGCTGGACAACATGGGAGCAAGAGAATGTGTTGTCCTCTGCGCACATCACCCGTCACCATGCTAGAGGCAGGGACAATGGGAGCAAGACGCGTCCACATGGCATCACTGGAGATGGTACAATCCGGAGAGCTAACAGGTGCCATTGTGAAATGGGCCACATGGAGACATGTGCAGTGGAAGTCGTGGACCTCGCTGAGAGCTCGAGAGGAGGACAGAGTCCGAGTCCGCAGTCTAGATGCACCAAGGCTATGTGCTCTTGTACTAAGGAGCAGTGGACGACGTCGTTGAGGACGGCCACGTGGCATGTCCAGGACATGCCAAACTCATCAAAAAACTAGTCTAGAGTAAGAGACGAGGAGCTTGTAGCAGCTGCCACTGGAAGGCTCTGGAGGTGAGGGTGGTGGAGCGAACACAAGAAAAAAGGGGGGTTACAAAATGTTGATCTCTGTCAACTCCAAGGGAGCAGAAGGTGGGACTTCAAGGGAGTCATCATGGACCTGCTCATGGGGAGATATGACAGAGTGGTAAGCGGTGTGCTTCTGGAAAAGGGGACAAGGCGCATACAAAATGCAAGGGCGGCCTCAACCTCCACACTCCATTGCTACAGCAGATGGGTCGGCTTCGGGTGCGGCGCCTCCTGGCCAATAACAAGGAGACAGAGCTGCATCAACACGAGATGTAGCAGTGCAGCAGTGCAAACTCACAACAACTCAAAAAAAGCAAAACTCCCTTTGGAAGGGAGCAAGCACATTTGGTGCAGGACAGAATTAGGGTCGACGACCCCGAGTGACAGAAGTTGGTCAGCCACCGTGACTCCAGATTCGGCACAACAAAATGCAACTGCGATGGGCAGGATGCAACAGGTCCATCAAGGAGGAGGAGCTGGTTCCATTGCAAAAAATACGAGGGAGCTGCTAGTGCATCAACACCACCAAAACATCAACCACAACACAATGGTAGGTCGTCTCCAAGGTGTAGGATGGTTGGAGCGTGTTGCAAAGGTGATGGTGGGCGATTAACACCAGCACAAGAACTTGCAACCGCATGTGCACGTGTTACAAATGGGAGATGAAATCGGGTCTAAGAGGCTGGCTTCAACACCGTTGGAGACACGCGCTTGTAGCAACAATAGCAGCCAGCAACACCAAACTGGCAAGGAAGCACTCCACTTTGGGTAGATGTGGCTCGACTCACGTTGGGTCCAAGAGAGGCCGTGCCAGGGGTGCTAGAAGTAGAAAAGGGGCCTGAGTGGAGCAATGTGGCTCCACAAGCAATGACAGCATCAAGCAAAGCACACGCTTGTAGTAATAACAGACGCCGGCTGCACCATTCGGCAAGAAAGCAGTCCACTCTGGGTGGATGTGGCGGAGCTCGCGCTGGATCCAAGCGTGGACGTGTCATGGGTGCTGATTGTGTGCAGGACGATCTGGATGGAGTAGTAGCGGATGACGCAGCAGCAACGACGCTTCATTCAATCTTCCGCTGGGGTTGAAAATCGCGGGAGGCGGGTGTTCCCAACACCTCAAAACAACATTGGCAAGCATTGGAAACAAGGCAGCAGCATCCGCCACGTTGCCAAGGTGAAGATGGATGGGAAAATGGCCATGCCATGCAGCAAGTTGGCTGCAAAGCTGAGGGACCAAGAGGGGTGGCAAGTGCAAGTGAACGCACAAGTCCACATGGGCCTGTGGTCGCACAAGCATGGGGTTGTAGGAGTGCAAGATGCAAAGACCATGCAAAAATCAGGTGCAGAATCAATGCAAAAATGCAAGCTGAAGAGTGTTGCACTTGGGCGGTAGGCAAGCCTGACGTGCGTGAGCATAGTGAATAGGCAGGTAAATGAGTTGCGATCTCCAAGGTGCGGCTCGGCACGGGACAGAAGCAGTCGCAAACTTTGGCGTCAGCAAGGTAAGGTGCCAAAGTGGCAGGAGGCCATGCGCACACTTGCAACGGGACCGGTGAGAATCTACCAACAAGGGCGTAAATGCAGAAGTGGCAATTGTAAGAGAATATGCCATGAAGCTTACGGGATTAGCGTGAAGAGGAGCCAAGCGGCATGATAAGGCACGAGGGGGAGATTGTCAGGAATTTCCTCCCTCATTATGCCATTGTGTGATTGCCATTGGTTGTTTAAGATAGACCTTAGTATGGTGTGTGTTCATACAATCTCAGAATACATGCTTAGAGTAGGTAATGTTCTAGAGCTAACGCAAGTTGAATCACATCGATTGGCCTATAAATGAGGAGGGTCTGCCTTATCAAATATGTGTGGTACAGCCAGCCTGGTTTGGTCGGCTGGCCACTTGTCCGTCGGAATAATAGGTCTGACGGTGAGGAGTTTGACACCCAACACGCAAACCAAGGCCAAGATGCCCCTTGGGGCATGTTAGGCCAATATCTCATGGTTAATTGGAGCCATGGATGCCTCAGAAAGGCGGCATGATGCTTCATTGGCGACCAAGGTACTTTGGGCGCAGGTCACTCATGATGGTAGTGTGATAGACAGCTGAGTTGTTATGATGGACATGGGAGAGCGTAGTGGGTGCTACACTGCTACAAAGCGCGCATGGTTTGATGTGTTGCAAAGCTTGTTACAAGCACTATAACTCGTCAGATCATGTATGTGTCCATTAATTGACTCACAATGACGTCATTCTCATCCGAAGTTCCCCTCTTGTGTTCTGCCATGGTTCTGCTAGTGTGACCTCACATTCAGTGTGGCGACCCAAAGAGCACTGTCAATCAAAACCATTGTTGCTTGCTATGCCTTTAGCCCCCACTCTTGTGAGAGCTGCGTGCCTAGACGTGGACAGTCGGGAAGCGATTGCCAACAAAATGCTTGTGCTCCCTTTGCTCCATTGCAATACACTCAGTAGATCCGTAGTGAAGGACTTTGGGAGTCGGTGTTTGTTGATGCGACCGTGTGCTACTTACTAATGGTTTTTGTTTCCCTTCTTCTTCTTTTTGCATTCCTTCTTGTGGTGCCCAGGCTTCCTCCAGATCCAACAATTTTCATGACGAGTCTTGTGCTATTGTTGGTCTCCTTGCATTGCGTCAATCTCCATGGGGTCAGTTTGTTGGTGCTATTCTCGACGCTGCTTCTCAGGGAAACTTCCCTAATAGCAGTGGCCTCCATTGTCTGGAACTCCGTGATTTGATTCACTGCAGTGTGCACTGGATCTCGTCGTTCAAGCCATCATGGTACTTGTCCGCCATCTCCGGCTTGCTCTCGTCCTCAATCTTTGAGCACAACGCCAACAAACCACTACTGTACTCCTAGACAAAGCCAATATACTTTAGCTGCTTCAACTTATAATGTGCATCCATGGAAGTATTCACGAGATCAAACTGATCTTGGATGGCTTGCTCAAAAGGCTCCTGTTTCCTTGACATGCGTGCTTCAACTTATCAAGTGCATGGCTGCCACAACACGGTATTTTGCATAGCTGTGTTCCCACCTCCATCTCAAGTGGCCAGCATATTCAAATGCCTCCACCACTTCAATGCTGCTCCACATAGTAATACCACCACAAATGACACATGCGCACCATCGTTCTGTGGAGGGTGACCCAGGGCCCCAAATAACCTGTTCATGGTGAACAGCCAGGTTTGTACGCTCGCACCCTTGACTTAGGGATTGAACGATTTCGTAGCCTTTGGATTTGGTCTTGGTGGATTCCTTGACCGGGCCACCCGAACATGTCCAGCGTCTCCTCCATCTAATGGGTCGGTCATCTACCGTTAAAGCCGCTTGTTCTCAAGATTCAGAGCTACCAACTTTTCCAGGATCTGCTACAGTGCTTACTCCATGGCTCTTGATAATGCTTGGCTGTTGGAGGTCCTAAAAAAGCATCGCAGTGTTTATGTAGTAATTTGAAAGCAATTGACAGTGATTTGGCAGACCGAGATGAAGTTTGACAGCTTTGAAGTGCATGGGAGTCACCCGTTGTCTCACGAGTATGCACGGTAGGCCGTGTGGACCCTCTGAGAATATAGATTTTCTTTTTCAGAGGTTGGATGGTGCGTTGGCTTTGAATTCTGGTCAAGGAATCTCCCTCTCGTTTAGCCTTGACGTTGTTTGGTGCAGTCTGTACCTTCCGCTCCTTTAAGTTTGTAGAGCTTCGGCAGCAATTCAACCCAACGTTTGGCTCTGTCTTTGATACTAGGTGTGAGAGTGTGGGCTCTCTGATGATTAGCCCTTTGTGTGTGGAGATTACAGTTATAGCGGAAAGATAGACTTGGAGCTAGTTCGGAAGCTAGAACTGGAAATCACAAGAAATGACAGGTTTATAGATTTATTTTAATGAGTAATGTACAGGTTGTGTAACTTGTCTAGTCGGCTAGTTCTGGTGCTAGCATACTACTCTCATAGCTTGCTCTAACATGCTACTTGCACCGTTATCTGGTGCTGTACTAGCACGTAATTGTTAGTGCAAGAAGTCCCTCGTCATTGATTTGTCTAGGTCGATGGTTCACGTTTAATCCTAATTTGTCACGCAGTTGACACGTGTTACTTTGGCAAGCCACTTTGTGTGCCGGACTTCACCGCGTATGCCTCTTGGTGGTGGATGCACTCGCCCTGTTGTACACACCACCGTAAGTAGTGCGACTGTTGCATGGTCGTAGTCACCAGTTTTGCTTCTGCCATTGACCACGTACGCAGTCGGGGGCTCGCCTTTGAGACATCCCCTTGGTGGTTAGAGTATTCATGATGCTACTCGGCAAGAGGGAAAAGTCACCCTCACGTGGCGTGTTCAAAACGATATGTAAAGGTTTGAGTGAAACACGCCCCTGGCATGTGGATTACACTTGCTCATTTGCTCCTCCTCCTCCTCCTCCTCCTCCTCCTCCTCGTGTCACTGCATCTGCGTTCGAGCGAAGTTGAGCTCAAGCACAAGCCAGATTTTTGAAAAGCAGAAAAAGGCCCAAATGTCCTCCAAAGTCAGGCGAGGCCCCAACTGTGCCACAACACAATGGGCACCTCATTACAAAAAGAGACACCAGCATGTACGTGGGTCCAAATTGCTCCACCCCTCATGTGCCTGTACCATCGTGTGTGTAACACAACCAAACGTACGGAGGTTACCTACGGTTACCCACATCTCAAGCGTCTTCCACACCACGATCTCTTTGTCCTTCAACTACTTTTTTTGGCATGAGATCCATGTTGTATGCCATTATGTTTGCTGTCTCTGCCCAGTAACATTATGCAAGGCCGGTGTCACTCAACATGGATTGGAAAACGTTAAGGATGACACAGTTCGCACTCTCTATGACTTCGTTCTACTTCGGGGAGTCTAGATTTACTCTCCTCCACTCTATCTCCTTTTCTTTGCAGAGTTTTATGAAGAATGCCTTTACCTTCAGCCTCATTTTCTGCTCCATATCTTCCTTAAACTCGTATGTGCTGTAAACAACCTATCACTTGCCCTTCATGACGTAAAAGGTATAATTTTCTGCCGTGGTTTTCAAGAAAGGAGAGGAAGTAGCACTCTCCACCAATATAGTCCTTATGCGATCCACACACATTCGTGTGAACCACGGCTAGTTGTTCCAATGCACATGTTCCCTTGTCCACAAATTTTTGTCCTGTTTCTTTGTCAACAATACATCACTTGCACATGATACTTTGGCTGTACTAAGGCCCTTGACATATAGGCTATACACCACCTTCTGTGTCTCTACCCCCCTCATCATCAATGGAGCAATGTGACAAGGACGGCAGTTTCATAGGCCCATACCTCCTTCATCCTTCTGTGCAAGGTGGAAAACATCAGAACTTGCCTAGATGATAAATGTCTTCATACAAAGCCAGGTCAAGTCATCTTCCCTTTTGGCCCACGCAACCATCCTGATGTTGCCCTCCTTGTGGGTGATGGCTTCCTTCTTTGTGAAGAGCAGCTCCAATCCTTTGTCGGTGAGGTGCCTGTCAGAGAATAAGTTTTTCTCAAGTTTGGGCGTGTTTAGAACACAATGAGTTGTTCTATTGATAGCTCTCAAACCCATTGTTGACTCAATTTGGATGTTCCATTTCATCGGAGACCACCTCTCCTTTTCTGCCGGCCACCGCCATGCATTGCTCCAAGGCATCATGGGTAATGAATGCCCCCCTCCTGCATTGCATGTAGTGCCTTGTTCAAAAGTCAAGAACAAAAACTCATAGATCTTTGGAGTTTGAGGCATCTATTTCCATGAAATCCTTGTTTCACCGTGTTGTGGGCGGTCTATCTTCTTTGTGAAGTAGTGTGTATAGTGACCCTCCTTGCCACAATGATAGCAACCCCCCTTGTTTTCACCAGTTTTTGTTCCCTGCTTGGCATACTTCCACTTGTTGCCTTGGCCTCCACCTTGAGGATCGATAGCATAAAAAAGAATTTGATGATTCCGCACTCTTATCTTCCACCAGATCGCATCCACTCTTGCAGAAGTACCTAGCAATGCTTACAAAATTAAGCTCATTAGAGTGCCAACCTCCAAGAATGATGGACTTCCCATTAGCTGACAAGGGTAGGAGAAGGATCATTGTATGCAGCTACAAATGAACCTAACTACACACTCACATGTGAGGGACTAAACTTGTTGCATGACATCTACCTTTTTGTCACCCTTGTAGGCTCGGAGGGTGACAAGCCATTTGAAAATGAAGGCTTGATTTGCAAGGGTGTTGGACTAGGAGATGGAGAAGAGTTTTGACCATGCTTTTACGACCAAGGTGAATCCTTGGATGTTTTCAAGCTATGGGGGATGATAACAATGATATGTGACTAGAGTTCTAAAAAATTCACGTACACAATCATCTGTGGAAGCATAACTATCCCGAAAGAAATCTTTTGCCACTAGAAAACAATGGATACATTGGGTAAGATAGTAAAACATTTCATGTCCAAGACTATACTATGTGAATTATTGCACTAATGGATTTGACAAAGAACTGTGAATACAATACAAAGATGCATGAATCCAAGGAATGGTGATACTAAGGCAACCATTCTTCTTGCAGTGAAGAAAGTCTGAAGTTGTTAAAGAACTCCATGTTGATGGATATCAAAACTCTCAACAAGTAGGAACACCAATGTTTTTGGATATTTACATATCCACATCACACATGGAGTGGGTTTTGCAAGAATGAAAAGCAAGCTAAGAGGGGGGAAGATACTGTAGTGTTTTCTATATTTGCCTCAAATGATTCAAAAGTTTCAACTTTTCTATGCGCTAACATATGTCAGCATGGTTCATTGAAACACATTATTAAGTACAATCCATGCACACATGTTTCAACATTACTGGTGCCTTTTAAACTCCTTGAGGTACATTCATTTCTCCAAAAGATACAAACACATCATCTGAGGCGTTAAATGCATCACATGTCATACGCGCACTGTATTTTAGAGACATGTGGACTAAACATTTGAATGAACGGCCTACTCATTGGGCATCACCAAGACAAGATCATCTTTTGGCACCACCGAGGTGGTGAACAGGTTGTTTCTTGGTAGCATTGCGGCCTTCAACTGCAGCTTCACGGAAAGAGGCATCCATTTACTTGTCAAATTCACTCCTACTCCATGCCTTCTCTACAAGACTGCGATTTTCCTTAAGTTTTTTCCATGACTTGAGGATCCAGGTCATGCCTAAGTTCCTCATCTTCCCCATGTCCATCTTGATTTTTCCACTACCCCCATTCTCTATGTCATTCAGGATCTCCTTTGCATGCCACTCAATGTACGACACACAAATGTCGGCCTTAAAAGGACGTTGGAGGCCAACACCTGCTGGCTGTGCCTTTGAAGTGCACACTACAGGGATGAAGAGCAAGCAGATTTAAGGGTACTTTGAGGCCAGCCAGTCACAGAACTCTGGCATGGTGTGTGGATGCCATGCATAAAGAAAAAGGACAATTTTTTGCTTGCCGACAGCAATCTATGCCCAATAGTTGTCATGCCCGATGGTTGTCCTGCCCGAAGGTTGTCCTGCCCAATAGTTGTCTTGCCCAACAGTTGTCATGCCCAATGGTTGTCATGCTCGACGGTTGTCCTGCCCGACGGTTGTCCTGCCCGACGATTGTCCTGTCCGACAGTTGTCTTGCCCAACAGTTGTCCTCCCCGACGGTTGTCCTGACCGACAGTTGTCCTGCCCGACGGTTACCCTGCTAGTTGGTTGTCCTACCCAATGGTTTTCCTGACCGATGTTCGTCCTACCTGACGGTTGTCATGCCGTCCTATGTTGCCAGTGTCCTTATGTGTGGGACTGTAGTGAACATGTAAGCGCATGCTTTGCAGCTCTACCTGCCTGAGGCATGTAGAAGAAGGGAGGCAGGCTGCCCCCCCTCCCCCCCTTCTCTCCATCGCCATCTGGCAGATGGAAGGGGAGGGAGGGACCGTGGGGTTTAAGAGTGATTGCAAATATCAAAATCCGTCTTTGGATTGTTCTCATTCTTAATGAGCTACAGGTGGATGTGACATGGCTGCCAAAACAAGGATGAACAAAAATAAACGATATGTGAAACGTCTATGAGAGAAGTGCGGCAATAACAATGTAAGTAGGCACTTTGGCGACAATCATATGTTGAAGAAAATCATAGATTTCTTGTAGTGGGACAAGATGCAAATGAATTTTGTGGAATACTAAAGGGAGTGCGACATGTTCCAACACCATGATTTGAGATGAACCACACCCTGGGATTTGCTTCAGCTCGTACCATCGCGAAAGGAGTTATGATGACATGTCTCCATAAACTGCATCATTGATTTCTCAATCACATTGGATGGGCTTGATGCAATTCTCATGGTTGAATGCATTTATGATATGTCACACTTTTCTTGCCAAGGACACCGTTCATTGTTGAGTGAACGAGGCACTTATTCCTCAATGATGTTTCGGATCACATGACGTCCCCCCCATCAATAATGACAACGACAAAACATTCTTGAAAAAACATGTTGGGTGTTGATTACTCGACGTGGGTCATAAGATCAAGTTGCCAACAATACTCCATTGTAAGATTGACTTGCAAACTAAGAAAAAGAGTTTAGAGGCTTGGACAACACTTCAAAAATCCATGCAAGCCACATGAAACTGATAATAAGGTTAAGCTATAAACAAACTTATTGGAATCATGTGACCTCTATAACAACGAGTTAGATTACATTTGAGGTGGTTCACGAAATAAGTCTCTGCAAGGTTGTAGAGACATATCAGTTGTGGAGTGTTGATAACTTTGTGGAAACTAGTTTGAGGCACATTAGAAGATAAAAGAAAGAGAAGAGGAAACAAAAAGAGGAGGCAACAAAAAGTTGACTAGCCCCAAACTTATAAGCATCAAGATACATGATGATGCAAAGTTGGAACTGAAGTGGTGAGGTTAAATTTTTGTTAAGGAGATTTGGACAACTATATTTTCCAAAATTCCTACCTCATGGTATGGCCATCCACCCAATTTTCCTTGTGAGCTAAATTAAACTCAATCAGGAATCTTGCGAGTAGTTCTTATCATTAGGTACCCCACCACGACCAATAGACATGGAAGAGGACACAAAGTGAACACTTTCATATAATTCTTGAGAAAATCAAGGTGATAATACCTTTCAACTTTTTAATAGGCAAGAATATGGCTCATCAAATACGCACTGTGAGCTAAAAAACCATTAAGATGTTGATCATCATACTAGAATCCATGTCATCTGACACTAATCTATGTCTTGTAATGCATTAGGATGTCATTAGTCAAGGGGGGATGCCTTTCATTGTTTAGACATACATGAGACCTTAAAATCCATGAGTGGGGATTTCTTTCATTAAAGGACGGTTTTTCATGATGCCTTAGCTAAGACGGTTTCACTCGTGTGATGCTACCATAACGAAATGGGCTATTGGAAAAAGTAGTCTTCCACATTCATTATGTGAGACACCAATACAAGTTTATGTTGTTTTTAGACGAGTTGACCACGATTTAACTTATGCAAGTGGTAGAAATTTTCTATGATCTTATGTGCCAAGCCATGTGTCTATTGGTGTTTTCATTAGACAATCATTGGGTATGTACAACTTCAAAGAAAACTTCTTGCCTTTTAATTTTGTGAAAATCTTATTATGATGGAGGATGTATTCCATAGAAATCACAGTCTTTGTACGTGAATTCTATGGACTACATCCTCTCATGACACGTTACACATATATTTTGCAAGAACTCGTGACCTCAAGTTTGCCTTTTGCATGTTTTGGCACATTTACATTAGTGATTGACAGTTGAAAACTCTTACACCAAGTAAATTTCTACTAATTAGATATAACTTAAGTTTCCTTCACATCAATACATGGAATAAAGTCATTGAAATCATTCATGAACTCTAGAAAACATCTTAAACAAAGAATCTATACACATTATCATCAAAAGCCCATATTTGGCCATGAAGTATCAATTGGGACTTAGTACGAGTATTCCTTTCACTTGTTGGAGTCAAATTATTCAACAACGGTGATGTGATTCTACCCTACACTTAAGTTATTGTTAAAAGTATTGCCCAAACATGTGATTAAAAAGAAGCTTCCAGTATTTTTTTTATTTTGAATATTCAATGTATCATTCTTCAAAGAAAGTCATTGAAAGATGTGTTTCCTTAAATGTCCTTGTCACCTTAAATGATGTTTCCCTCCAAGCACAGTGGCCCTACCATGAAGAAGCCCAGCCTAGGAAACACAACAAAGAGCATCTGATATGGTAGACTAAGGTAAAATGTGGAGGTTGTGAGGAAAGTGGATCAATGAGTGGAGGGAAAAAAACTCGTAAATAGGAAAGAATCTTTCACAAAATGGGAGATGGGTGGAAAATTCTAAAAACTTGAAAGGACTGCAAAGAAAGGATGAGTTTAGAGAGATAAGAAGGCTCTTCATAAGAAGAATGCATTCTTTGAATGTCGTGATTCAAGAGGGTAAGTGTTAAGGGAAGGAGGCATGGTAGAAGAAGATTGATAATGAAGCAAATTTTGAGTGACAAAAGTGACTTCAACCTAGTGTGCATTCGCCTCCCTCCTCGTTTTATCATCTAAAAAGTACTTTTTCTTTCAACTTCTTTCAGTTTCCTTTTCAATTTCATTACGTATTTGTGGTGTACTAAGGAAAATCGAGAAGATTCTTGAGATTAAGAACAAACACATCAAGATTTTTGGTGAACACTAAACTAAAACACCTTTGATGTGTAAAAGCCTGTTCATTATGCTCATGCACTATAGGTATTGTTTATTTTGCAAAAACATTGTTAAGCAAGAATGGAAGTTAAAAGACAAATGCATCTCAATGACTAAGCACTTCTCTTGGAAACATCGGCATAATGGAACAAATACATTTAAGAAGAAAAATTAGACGATACGTCATGGACCTTTTCAAACCATAACGTATGTGCAACAAACACATTCATTTAATTCTTTTTAGGTGCCTTCATTTTTTTATGATATTGTTTAAACAAAATGGCTTCCTCGTCCACGGCCCATTGTATGGCAATGTTTTAACACGAGTAAAGCTTATGACCTTATTAGACGTTCCATTGAACATGGACATCAGCGTTAGGGAAGGTGTGTAGGGTATGGGAATGGAAGTTTTGATTCATGTCATCAAAATCACTGAACGTGTAAAAATCCATAAGGATGTGCCATTGATTGTTTTGAGATTTCATTCATCTCAAACATGTAAAAAGTGAAAGGGAAAGCAATGTGTTGTTAGCACCCATGAGTGGATTTCTTTGTTGAATAGCTATTTCTAGTTGTTATCATGTCATTTGTAGTATGTTATCAGAGTAGAATATGTACCAGTTCACATCTTTGAAATAGTGCACTAGAAATGATATAAACAATGTCTTCTTATGTTGTGCCATTTTTTTAAACTAAGAATGTATATTAGAGGTCTAAAACAATTAAAGTTTCAAGTTTTATTCTTAAGATTCATTTGTTGTATCATAGTTTAGAAAACTCTGTTTTTGTTGCCTCTGAGGTTTTTGTATGATATTGTTAAGAACTCCTTCATAATCATCAATTTCATGCCTCGTCATCATGGGGGTGGATTTCAAATTTCCCATGTGAGGGCATTTGTGATGCATTTTCATCCCCATGGAAAACATGAATTATCTTGTGAATAACAATGGACATACTGTATGAAACGAAACGAGAATGAATCAAGTTAAGAATCTAATTCTCATATCAAAACAGATTTATGCATAATTTGCTCTGGATCTCTTCATATTCTGATCATGGACACGATAATGCGTTTGTTTCATAAGAATTTTTTTTGTTTTCAACAGCATATACATCATAGTAGGGAAAACTTAAGCCTTCATTAATGTTTGGAAATTTGTTTAGCTTTACTTGTCTTAACTTGTCTTTCCACTTCTTAGACATGAAGGCCTCACAATTGTGAGAATTAGGCACTTGGTTGCTAAAGTTGAAGTTTTTTCTCCTAAATTTCCATCTCCTAGGATTATAATAGGGCTATTATTGTATCAATCTAACTCGTAACCCTTTCTCCATATGGTTACAACTTATGGGAGGACACATTTTGGAATGATTGTAAGTGGGTAGGACTCACACGATTCATCACATCTGGTTACTGAAATGGCTGTAAAAAAAGACATGTTAGTTATAGCTGATGATTACAATCCATTTTGGGAGGGGTTTCTTTGGTTTGCAAGGGAGTATTAGAGGTTCCATGAATATTAAAATCTTTTTCAAATCCAAAAGGGAAGGAAAAGGACCTATAATTGCTATATTGGAAGCTCATGGATGTTAGTTCTAAATCTTACGATGCATGTTTATTTTTTAAAGAAAATTACAAGTTTTATTGAAACTATCATGGGGATTATTAGGGCTCTAATTCTCCGGGATATACAAAAATAGATCATGTTTGAAGGTGTTGTTATTAAGTCTGACAGGTTGAGTTGAAATCAGACCACATCACGTAGAAAGTTTCTAGTGTTGACTGAAGTTACAAGAAGCATGGGCTGTCATGTGCCACTTTTTGTACCTTTTTTCCTTGAGTCAAGCTTGTCAAAAATTGTACTGTCATCACCTGAAGATTATGTATTGTTTCATTCTCCCATTTAGTGTACCTGTCGAGTAAGTGTGCACGATTGGAAGAGTTCATCCATCGGAGGCAGGTGCATGCCTCCATAGTCAAGCTAATGTTGCATGCATGTCTCGCATGCATCCAGGTGGTTCAGTGACTAACTGCGCAAATGCTTTTGTGAAGGTCTACACAGAGAAGGTCTACACACTACATACTGTTGGTTGTGGGGAATTGCCCTTCGTGCGGGCATATATCATTCATATATGTACATCTTAACTTTATTACAGGCATTGTTTAAGGCACCGTGTTGATGCACCCGAGATTTTCAGGCGATGTTAACATCTAGATGAAAAGGTAGCTCGCTATAGTAATGCGATTTTCCTTACGTCATGAACTTCGCAAATGTACGATTTTGCACATACTGGGACCTATCCTGGGGATTACATGGAACATGGTTCACCGGAAGAGATGAGCATTGCCCTAGCATCTCGCTAGCTCATGATATTCATCCTTTTTCTCTCTTTGCGGCGTTCCTATTATTTACCCCACCATTTCCGGGAAAGCAACAATTTTAAAAACAATTCATTTCCTGAACATGGAAAGAGAAAAGGTCGTGTTTCCTAGATAAAACTCATGCAATCACTTCTAGACCCGTCTTTTTCCAAATTTTCCGAAAGTTTTCAAAATCAACATCGCGATGCTCCTTTCTGAAAACATGCTTTCCGATGATATGCGGTTTTCCTAACATCACAAGGCAAATCTTAGTCGCTCGATGGAAAAATCGCAAACATCGCAGTGGCTGCTGAAGATGTCTCTGCGATGAAAATCTATGCCGGCCCGCGAGATCTACCTGACGCCAGCGGAGCATGGAGGCCAGGCGAAAAAGCAACACTCGTGTGTTTGGTAGCGACTGTTGCAACGAAACAACCTCCATCACCATCCAGATGCTGGCCCCTCCAGGACATCAACACGGTGCCTAAATGAACAGTGCCTAGCCTATCCATCCGTTGCGATGGAGCTTCCCGAATAACCGTGGAGGGGTAGCGACGATAAACATAATAATCTATCTATCTATCCCGAATGACGAGTCGCCCATTCTTCGAAATGACGTGGCGAACCATGAAAAATTTGAAGGCAGGTTTGGGGGATCACTACCATTAGTTGGATATGATAATCTCATCGATCTCAAGCCGAATGGTGACGTCCTCCAACATCAAGAAATTTGGAAAAACCCTTTTCTATCGTTCGACGCCGTGCACATTTCTCGCCCGCTTCTCAGAGGGTCGGCAGAAAGCCGTCTTTCGGGCATCCGCAGCCGTCAAGCTGCTGCTTTTCCGTACTCGGCCAGGTCCTAGGAGCTGGGGTCCTCTCGAGAAACGCGGGGGTGGGTTTGAATGCCGGGGTTTGGAGGCGGGGATGCTTTTGAGAGGCGGAGCTTGACTGGCCTTCAAACGGGTTCCAACCTGGGAGAACTAATACGGCCGTCAGCGTTGCGAATCTGGATTCCAGCTGTCCAGAGAGTGCTCTGAGTTGACTTGTAATCGGTGACTTGCATTAGGCTTCGCAAGGCCATGGTGCGAGGTTCAAGATGTGGTCGGTAGATGTTAAATCCTCACGCATATATTGCCACACAGTCCAAGAAAATATGTCGTCCATATGGAACACCCAATCATTTCAATCGAACTCGAATGAAAAAGAAAATTTTCGTGACGGATAAAAGGTCTGGTTAGGGAGGTTGTGCAAGATATGATCCTCCATCATGCGACCACCAAACCACCAAACTCCATTAACAGTCTCGCTGATCACCAAGAGATGAGTGGGCATAGGTCCTGCACGGCTAAACTATATGCGAGAACACATCGATGAGGCGTTCAACTGTTTTGCCGCAAACCACTGCGCATATGCAGGCGCTGAGACCATTCAATCACAAACCCAAGGACAAAACAGACAAGCGCACAAATTCAGCCGTCATCTGTTTTGAATTACAAGATGCAGAGGGAATTCTGAGATTTGGTAGATCATGGTAAACACGAGTTTATTCGAGGCGGCAGGACACAATGAAGAGACGACCGTGAGAAGCTGAAAAGCCCGACGTTGCTTTCTGCGGATGAGTCCATTGTGAACAGGTCCAAAAAACAGGTCTTTCAAATTGCAGGCGCAACCATTGGTTGGATTTCCTTGCGGTCAGCAGGTTATGGACGCTGGATAGGCCATGCTCCGTCGCCCTGTGCGGATCTCCTTCCCAAGCCGCGATCGTCGACATCGGCAAACGACAAGAAAAGTTCGGTGCGGGGTTGAGGGGAAGGTGGGCAGTACGATGGAGGTGATGGGGCACAAGGGGGAACGCATGAAAGACAAACACCGCGTGCGCAGGCAAACATGCATCATCAAGGGCGCAATATTCCAATCAATATGAAAATACGGTCCATGCCATAATTCGCAACGAAAGAAGGATAATGCCGTCATCGTCCCGCGGGTGCATCAGTAGCCACCAAAGTACGAGATTAACTGAGGAAAAAGGATGTTTTAATCATTAGTGAAAAGGTTCCTCTGAATCTTCTCTTTGGCAACAGCCCACTATAAGAAGTTATAGTGGATTTAAACTCTGTTGGTCTTCTGTATTATTGAATATCCTTCAAGTTTATTTCTTTATGATGATTTAATGCTTTACTCTCATTCATGGTTAGTCATTTCGAAAAGATACACTTGTCATAAAGTGTAAACACTAAACGCATGCCTTTAGAAATCTCGTGGTACCTTCGTGGAAATTGTAAAACAAATCAATTTACAATTTCCATTCAGAGACACATAAGTGTCCTTGAACGATTTTACAAAACGCACTAAATTTCGTAGAAAGTATCCCATGAAAAACTAAAACACACTATTAAATCCATGGTTCGGTGTTTAAAAACTCCACTCACATTTTTCATGAAGTGAATCATAAATTTTTACTTATAAAAGAAATGTTTTGTAACCGAAAGGAATAAAGATACCTATTTCTTTAAACAAAACGTAAGGAAACTAGAGCCCTCCCAAAGTCAAATCTGGGATGTTTCGGTTTTTTTGCTTCCCTGGGCTCCTCTTACGACCCACAATACCAAGGCCCAGCAGGTTCCCTTCTATATTCCAAAGAGTTTTTGGTCCCTAGAATGAAAGAATTCACAAAAATACACAAGTCAATAATCTTTGATGTTGTATGAATGTGGAGGGGGACACGACATGGTGACCAATTCAACATCTTCTTGCTTCAATGTAAAAAAACATAAAAAATTGAATTTTAAAACATTGGCGGTCACAATGTGAAGATTGATCAATATCCTTGTTCATAAAGTTATTTTATTACATCTTTACTTTCAATATTCGTATAGTGACGATTTTTGAGTTAAGACAATCCATCATCACCAAAAGCAATAGTGTATTTTTTTCTTCACATCAAACACATAAACAAGATGCACTGACCAGATACACTTCATCGATACACTCTAGCACTAGGAGGGGAGTAATCCACTAGTGAAGCCCCCTACAACATCAGTTTGTATTGAGCAAATTCATGTGGTCCGTGTACCAATACATACGTGGTAGACATGTAAGAAGATACAACAATGTAAAGCACATAAGTGAACAGAATAAACAGTCACCACAATGTGTAGTCTGAAACACACCCTTATACGTCAAAAACGGGGAGGGGAAGAGTGAGACTCTCCACTACATGTTAAATGTGAATGCGAATACACTAGTGAAATTGTTTTCCATTGTCCCAAAAAAGCAATACCTTGACTAGACACATATCGCTAATACACTCAACCTATCTAAGGGTGTGGGCCTTGTACTCTAGATGACATGTCCCTCCCTCAATGATTGATTGTATCAGCAAAGTGTAGCTGAATAGTGTATCCAATCTACATAATCAGTGAGAAAAAAAACAATAATGTATATGTTTCACAAGCTTGCAAAACCACTTTCTGCATCGTCAATCAAGAATTCAGATCGTCGATTGTGATAGATTGCCGGTTGACAAGCAAACATATATAATGCACAGTTTCTTTCTCACCACATGAGAGAATTAAACCACAACGCTACAATTCACTAAGACAATCAACCTTTCTTGAGAGGGAGGAGTCGGACCGTGTGCAGAGTCCCTCCCCCCTCAAACATAATGTTGAATTAATAAACTTTACATGGCGTGCGCATCTAACAAACACGTGAAAATCTAGACTAGTGTCCACAATACGATAGTGTACAGAAATGGTTGCATTACAACACACGTACAAGCCAACCTGCTCCAATGTAATCGAGGGTCTACGAAGGGAAGGTGACGGCGAGTTCTATAGTTTGTCGGTTACATTAATCAAGTAATTATAAGGCTACTCTTGGTAAGAAGGAAATCCTCCTTTAAGGTTTTGAAAGTTGAAACTAAACATTCTTATTATGAATAAGACCACTTGAAGATTTTGAAGATATATGTACACCTATTGTAAATTTCATTAATGAAATCATATTCATTGAAATTGTTGTTGTATTCAAGCATGAAATTCTTAAGTCGCACTTTCCATGTCAATAACTCTTTATGTGAACACAAGAATACCACCCTTTAAGGAAAATGAATGGAAGTTATCCAAGTCTAGGTACCTAATACACTAAATGTGGCAATCATTGAATGTAAAAGATCAACAACACCTTTGTTTATCGCAATTTCATGCACCAGCGTGTTACGAAGGCATAAGCATATGTGGAGTAGTCCTGAGTGCACACATGCAATGTGGTTGCTTAGTTATTATCATGTTGGTTCCAGTTTTTTAATTAGGTGTACCCTCAAATTTAGTGAAATGTGTTTTCTTCATGTGCAAGGTGGTCCTTACACTATCTTTTGCTCTAGAATGAGTGAATCTATCTTTAAAGGTATATGTGTTGTGGACAACTTTCTTAATTTGTCAAAGAAAGGAGAAGTCAAGATCAATGCTCTGTTTTTCACTATCAAACGCTAAGAAAAACCCGGTCCATTCCTTAGCCAAGAGTTCAAATTGAAAACATTTTACCTACACTAGTGAAAAGTCAAATTCTCAAACATGCAAACATGTTGAGAATCAAGTCAACATATCATTGAGAATCCGTTGAGTCTCAGCATAACAGCCAATGTCAAAACAATAGATCTTGTGTTTGCTTCATCTTAATTACATTATGACCATTTGCCTTTTAAACCATGTCTAAATCATATGTTCTTGCTTCCCACCCATGTCCCTTCTTTGTACAATCCTTAATAGCCAATCCTTTTGTAAGTAAATGTTTGCATTCTCCCTTCATTGATGTTTTTTATTCCTTTACCACCAATACATTTCCACACCAATCAATACACCTATTCATAAGATTTATTTGATATCAAGGGGCATGTTGTGGTCTAAGGAATACGGGCTTGTTTAAGTTGAAACATGTTTTGGTACTTCTTTACTCTATTGGCATACGATGTTACCTCCAATAATGTGATATCATTAGGAGCTATTGATGGGTTGGCATTTTCATAAGTTTACCCCAAGTCGTGATGCGTGCTTAGTGTTTCAAAGTTTGAAACTACCGCAAATGGTTTGTTTAGTGGCACTCTGCTACAGTTCTGAAGTGTTGATTCCCATGGGTTGTGCTCTTTTTTATGGCAATTAAAGGTTTAAGAAAACTCAAACTTTATAAATTCATAAAAATGTTGCTAGTTTATCAATCCATTTATCTAGTATCCTTAGCCAATGGATTTGCATGTGGAAAAGTCAACTTTAAGGGTGGATGGATGGCTAGTGGTTTCAATTTTGAAAGTACTTCAAATGGTTCATGTAATGGCCCTTTGTTATGGTTCCAAAGGGTTTATTCCCATGGGTTGTGACCTTTCTCTTGGAAATCAAGGGTATGAGAGATTTTTTGTTTCTAAACCTCATGAAAATGTTGTTGTAATGTCTTTCATGGAATGTAATATGAGCTTTACCCC
The DNA here is from genome assembly GCA_023375785.1 of Penium margaritaceum. NCBI lineage: Eukaryota > Viridiplantae > Streptophyta > Zygnematophyceae > Desmidiales > Peniaceae > Penium > Penium margaritaceum. Next base: position 146,929 of record SZWC01005334.1, read on the forward strand.
CTTATATAGTCAATAATGCATTGTTTTATGTTTTTGCAAGATTTTTTATCATTCTTAAAATAGATTCACCTACCACTGAATTTTTGAATTTGAGAAGTTCCGATGTCATTTCTGCAAGTTGTTTTCGTGGAATTCATGATATGAAAGCAGCTAACAGGCATGAATTATGAGTTCACTTTTCTTTGAAAAGTCACCTTTTTGCTGGAAAAAATCTCACTAAGGAATGTGAAGAAATAGTATCATAGATATTTACGTAATGCAAAACAATTTTCCTTTTGCATCTCATTCATCTTATTTTTTTTTTTCAGAATATCATATTTTCAATGGATTTAATTTTATATAAAAGATTTGCATACATAACATGTAGGGAATTAGTTTTCTGTCTTCTTTTGAAACAAGTCTTCAGGAATGGATTGACATGACGTTGTGTTTCCACATTATATAAGTGTGCTTTGGTGATCAAACTATACATAATGAGTGATATCATTCCAAAGGAATACTAGTTAAAGAATGATAAATAAACGTATTCTTGATTTGAGACACTTCTGATTGCCATTGAAGGAACACATGTCTTGGTGAATGTGTTATTTCTCTTTTAAAACATAACATGGTTCCACTAAGATTTAGATGTAAACGTATGGCTTAATCTGAGACATGGCATATTAATTTGAGAAGTTTTGGTATGTAGAAAGAAAATTTCATTATAATCATGATTGTAAAATGGATAAAATTGCAAATCTTGAATTTATTCATGTTCAGATTTTCATCACTTTTTGTAAAGGTAGAAACCACATGTCAAAGATACAAAATATAATTAAATTCTTTCAAATTTCTTAGTAGAGCATCTAGATTCTTAGAATGTGTATATGCTCAGAAATTGGATGTGCATTTTGGGTGTAAAAAAGATTTTTTTCCTAATCATAACTTCATATGATTGTTTATTGGGCCCTTGACAAGATTTACGCATGAAAAGTTGAAAAATGATACAAAATTAAACATTATGATGCAGAAGGTAAAGAATATGATGAAGGGATGTGTGAAATGCAAGACGCTACTACCCCACATGTTTTTTTATAGAAAAACCCACATGAGCTATTCGTATTTGAATATTTTGTTATTAGAATATAAAGATTCTACATGCGTGCTTTGTTTGGAAACATGGGTGAACAGAAATCCATGAGATCAGTGAAAACACCTTTACTTTAAGTGATCAGAATTGTCACCTTTTGATGCCATTTTTATTACGTTTGTGTTGGTTGGAATGGATACGCCCATGATGTTACGTTTTTCTCAAATAGTGTAAGTTAAGGTTTTTTTCACCACAATGTCTCATTACTTATTATGCATGAGCTTATGATGTCTTATTGTGGTGTGTGAATCTTTAACATGCTAATAATTATCTTGAATTTGTAGAGGGTTTCACTTTTACCAATATGTGGTTTTTACTTTTTCATGAACTCCCTCCCTTTGTGGCATAACTCTAAGTAGCACTCATTATGTCCATAGTAATTATGCACAAAATCATGATTTGAGTTGAAGGGGATTAAGAAAGTTGGAAGCTTTCATGCAGGAAATAGAGATGAAAGATAAAGGACGTGGGAAAAGTATATATCACTATAATAACAATAATCAAATGATTGGAAGTTTTTTCACCATTGGAATATTTACGCATGAAATATTGTCTAGCTAGAACAACATTCCTAAAGATAACATTATTGTTCAACCCACCAAGTCACTCATTGTGTCCACTTCTTAGCTTAGCATGCCAATTTTGCTCATATCATCCTCTTTATTCTCATATTTTTAAAATTTTATTACATGATTTGAGCAAATTTACAAGTGTAACACACAATAACTCCTCTTCCATCGTCAATAAAAGGATTACAGATCAGTACATGCATGGAAGCATGTGGTAGTAGTGCACTTGACGTGAACACATAAAATGTTGATGAGGAGGTCCAAAGCCATGAAGTTGTGAAGTCCTAGACACAAGCTATTTTCTATTGTCTTATACACCATGCTTCATGAAGTCTTGGATTTCATTTCTTTTTCAACTCCTTTTTTGGTTTTTATGATGGCCCGGGCAGAAAATCCCTCCCACGAGGCCCCCTTCCGGGAGCTGTTACTTTGGTGACTATTTGATGTGCTTAGCTGGGGTCGGATTCGGTGTCTGCGTGTTCGGCGTCCGAGGTTCCATCCTAGATGGGTTTGCCTCAGTCACGTCATTTGGCTCTCACCGGCTTCTTCACCTCACGTCACGAGCCATTTGTCATAGATCCAAGGTCAATGGGGAGAGCCCCTTGACAATGGGGGACTTGGTTGCATGGGTAATGAGTGCCCTTGCGTATTTATCTCCATCACGCGCCTCATAAAGAGGTCTGTTGTATATTCAAACTCATCCTACTTTTGTAACTCCCTTCAAAACTTTGTTTACACACCCATCTTTTGTGTTGAAAGTGCACACACAAGTGCACATCATGTTTTCTGTGAGGCTATCTTAGCTGCATGAGTTTCTTGAAAACATTTGTGGGAAGGAATTCATGAAGCTTTTAAATGTAATGTCAATGATGGTATCCTTACTATAAGCAGGAAAAAGAGATGGTAAAATCGTACCACTTGCATGGGAAGGTAGTTAAGTTTGGTTTCCTTAATGTTCCACTACGTGGATTTGACATAAGGTATTTGGGAGATTAAATCTCAAACTTCATTCAATTTATATGAAAGGCAATCTTGTTGATGAAGTATCTTGCATGGTTAAAAAACTTCTTAAGAAAATCACATGACTCTTTTTTTGTAATGATTTTATTGGTCGTTGAGTGTGCATGTGGTCATGAACTACTTGTTATTCCTAATGTGCTGTATTTTGCATGCTTTGTTTTTTTCGGGTAGGTTATGTGCAAAAGCCTCTTCCTTCAGGAACATGTCTGTATCATGCATCCATTTACCTTGATTGAGGGATCCACCATGGGTGGATGTGGTGTTTGTTGACTACGATTGCTTCTTTGGTGATGGCATGGGAGTAGACTTTGCCATAATTTTAGGTTGAAGGAGTTTTGTTTAGTTGGAAAGATGTTAAAAATGTTCTTGTGGTTGGGTGGGAGGAGAGAACGTATCATAAGGTCAAGACCATCATTACTTCCATCAGGGCGAATGCACAACGTTATGTTGCAACTAGTGTCATTAGCGTTATCTCTTGTAAGACGTTTTGGCCAAGTGTGAGCCTTCGTTTGCCATGCTTGATGGTGTGAAATTTTAGATCATGCCAGTTTGTGTCGCGATGTCTTTCCTTTCAACTATGGTAAGTCTCATTGAGGACTTTTATCGGATTGATAGGAGTTCAGGTAAGAGGTTTGTTGGTTGAAGGGTAACCACGTTCTTGAACTCCCCATACAGGGTGGAAAAGTTAGTGAGGAGAAGGAGAATCTGGGGTGGCAATTTTTTCCTCTATAGGTTCTACTTAATAATGCTTATCGAGCATGAAAAACATATACCTATTCTAGACGGAAGGAGGTTAAGGAGGGAGGACAAAGGAATCTTGAGGCCTTATTGTACATTGCAAAGGCTGGATTTCAACTCCAGGTTTCGGGAGAGGAGTTTCATTTTCCATTCCAGGAATGTTAGCATCAGGTTGAATGAAACTATCATGTGAAGAAGTAGAAGTCGGACGTAAAATATAAGAAGGAAATCTGGGGCTCATCTCCATCATTAGAACAATCACTTCAGTTCATTTCGGTATACTTTGTTTCAGAAGCGAGCCTGACTTCCAACCTGTTTGGTTGTGCTTGTCAGGTTCGGGTTTCGAACGTAGAACCAAAATACACGTCACTGTTCATCCTTCCCTCCAAACGACCCCGAACCTTTTCCCTCTCGTTCTCCTTTTTCCTGTCTCCGATCTTCCGACGCGCGGAACAGCTTACAAACCTGGTGTGGCATGCGCTTAGTGCGGTTGGAGTTTCAGCGGCGAAGGCCACACAAAATGGGAAAACAAATTACTTGGCCGATCGACACGTGCGAGTTCTTATGTTAGTGCGACCGTTGGCGGAAAGCATCCGGGAATGCCCGCTCCAAGGTCGAAACCACAGCACAGGACAGCTTAGGCCGTCGATTGGCTTGCACGCAACCATGTGCACCACGTGATGTAGCTGCACGTGGTGTGCTTCGTGCTGCCATTGGCATTGAGCGAGCCCACAGCCTCATCTCCTCCCCCCCTCATCTCGTCTTCCACTCCTTTCTCCACGTACGACGGGCTATTGCCTGTGGATGTCGTGGCGTTTGCCAAAGTGGAATGGGAAACCCTGCACCGCCCGGCTGGCGTCGTGTGCTTGTTTGCTACGGAGCTGGATGCGCCGCCTACGTCGACACGTTGCCGTATGGACACGTCCCAGCAGCCAACCCCATTCTCTCTCCTCCATCCCTCTTCGTTGCCTGTCAGGCTACTACCTCCGCCGCCTCTTCTGTCCGACATGAGCACCCATCCGTCCTCCCCATCCGTCTTCCGTCCTGCCCTTGACCTCACGTCACAACTCTTACCACTCCTACATTGAGGGTGTTTTCGAGGGCCAGAAGTAGGAAATCGTCAGCGGATGCCGTGGCAGTCCCCGGGCGCGCGGCGCTATGCCGCTTGTTGGTCCGCTTATCCAAAAGGTCGGAAAGAGCAGTCAGTTGGCGCCACATTGTGCGAAGTTGCCGGTAGTCAGTCGTCTGCTCTTGCGGCTAACTGCTCCATCGGCCTCAAAATCGTCGACGTTGAAGGGAGATCGACCTCGATCCCGCGATCCTCGATCTACCCCCAGAGATCGAGGATTGAGGGCAACATAGATTCCATCTCAAGCCGGCCTGGCCACCGCTAGTAGTGGGCTCTCCCAGTGGCAGAAATGCATCCAACAGGCACTCCGCATTCTTCACCTCTTTCTACCACCGCACACAACTCATCTGCGGCTGCTGCTGCTGATGCAACAGCAGCAGCGACGGCAGCAGCATCAGCAGGCGGCCCTGGTGCGAATGCGTTCCAGGCATGTTTTTTCGCTCCTGCTGCTCTTGGGACAGCCCCGCCAACCCAGCAGCCTCCAGATCCCTCTCTTGCTTTGGCATCCTACCCGTCCCTCTCCACATCTGCCCTGCCTCCTCCTGCAGCAGCCGTGGCAGCAGCAGCAGCGGCAGCAGCAGCAGCAGTAGCAGCCGCAGCAACGGCAGCAGGAGCAGCAAATTCAGCTTCAGCTTCTGTCTCTGCATCTGTATCCGCATCACCCTCCGCAACATCCTCATCCGCATGCTCACCCGCCCCTTCCTTGTCCTCCCTTCCGCCATGGTTGGCGAGGAGTGTTTCCGTGTCACGTCTCCCCCCTTCAACTCAGACGTCTTCGCAGCTTCAGCCTCGTGCCCAGCCCCAACTGCAGCCATCCCTCCACATTCCTCTGCTTCCACGTCATGGGCATCTTCACACCCACATGCCACAGCCTTTCATCTTCACTCGTGCAGCTAATAGCAATGCCGCTGCCACACCACCCGTGCAGCCTGCTACCAACGCGGGAGATGAAGCTGCAGCGGCTGCTGCAGTTGGTGCAAGCTTTCCAGTGGCTGACGATGCCACTGCTGCTGGAAGTTCAGCGTCGGCAACATTGGCGGCTGCTGCCGCCACTAGTACTGCTGCATTCACAGGACTCAGCGGAGGTAGAGTACGTCAAGGTGCCATCAGTCCGGCAAGACAGCAAGTGGCAGCCACGGCGAGGTCCCGAACCTTTCTTGTGCACCGTGCCCACTCTGCAGAGACCCCACAGCTTCACATGTGGACAGAGCCACAGCCATCTCCAAACCCTTCCACTTCGACCTCTTCTCCCGCCTCCGAGGGATTTCACATCCTAAGGCAGCTGGAGAAACAGCAGAATGTTCAAAAGCTACCGTCTCCACTGCAACGGCATCACCATGAACAGTGGCTGCAGCATCAGAGGCTACAGCAGCCGGAGCAGCAGCAGCAGGAGCAGAAGAAGAAGCTGCAGCACCAGCAGCAGAAGCAGCACCAGCAGTGGCAGCAGCAGCTGCAGAAACTGCAGCAGCAGCATCAGCAGCAGCAGCAGCAGCAGCAGCAGCAGCAGCAGCAGGAGGAGGAGCAGCAGGAGCAGCAGCAGCAGCAGCAGCAGCAGCAGCAGCAGCAGCAGCAGCAGCAGCAGCAGCAGCAGCAGCAGCTGCAGCATCGGCAGTACCAGCTGGAGGAAGAGGTGGAGCAACAACAACAGCAGCAGCAGCAGCAACAGCAGCAGCAGCAGCAACAGCAGCAGCAGCAGCAGCAGCAGCAGCAGAAGCAGAAGCAGCAGCAGCAGCAGCAGCAGCAACAGCAGCAGCAGCAGCAGCAGCAGCAGCAGCAGCAGAAGCAGCAGCAGCAGCAGCAGCCGCCACGGCAGCAGCAACAGCAACACCGGCACCAGCAGCAGCAGCAGCAGCAAGTTATGGCGAAGCCTTCCTCAGCATTCAAGACATACCGTGCAGAATTCCAGGGGACACAATTGAGAATTTATGTACCGAAGGACTGTGGTGGGTGAATTTTGAAGACCTGCTCTAAGGGGATGATGGACTGAAATTCCATTCCACTTCCCTATAGTCTGCTGTATTTTTCTTTTGTAGGAGGTGAAGGGAGGTGTTGGGAAGCGATCATGTGTTGGGATTTCTCAGAAGGTGGTAAGGTCAATGACCTGATGCATGTTCTCCAACAAGGCGTTACCTTTTTCCTTCCTGTTTTCGGTCAGGTATCATTTTCCACAGCGACAACTGCAGTGAGGATTCCTGCTAACCACCCCAGAATAATAATGGTCCAAGCCACAACCACGGAGCAGAATAGGTTCTCGGACAAGGCCCTATGACCAAGACCACCACACCTGTGCATCGACGGGCTCTGCATATCGAAGATCAAAATGGGCCACCGGGTCCCGGAGCCAGGAAGCGGGCAAGGCCCTACGCAAATGGCGTGGGGTCACACCTTGCCGAAGGACGTCCAGATGGTGTTTTGAGGACGCCATTTGGAAGTCCTTGAGCAAGGCATACGCTTATGATTGGGTGGTCATTTGCATGCAAAAGAGAGTAGCTTGTGCCAAAAGGACGCAACTGACATCATCTGCACTGCAATGCAGTGCCATGACAGGCCACTTAATCCATTGAGGTGTGATGCAGTCAATGGGAGATCACTCCAGTGAATTGACTGCTGTCATGCAACTCTTTCTCTATGTAGTGCATTCTGCCTGTGCTGACTTGGTATGATGGAGGTGGATGAAGCAAAGGCACATCAGCTGGTCGCTTGTGCACAACTCATTTCAACCTGTACAGGGGGAAGATCCTTACAAGAATGCGTGCGCTTTCAGCTCGGGGGGGACAACGGGATTGGGAAGGCTCTTGATCTCGGGAACAGGTGTGTCTCTGCCCCGCCATGTATTGTGTTCATACTTTGGAACTGGTGGGTGCATGGATGTGCATGTGTGCGTGCCAACGTGCATACAGGCATGCATGTTTGAGTGTTTGAGCGGAAGGACATATGCACACATCTGTGCATTTGTGCCTGCATGTGTGCATGCGTGTGTGTGTGTGTGGGTGCTTGCGTACATGCGTGCATGCAAGTGTGCACTCATGCGTTGCATGCGTGTGTGTGCGTGCGTGTGTGCGTTGCGTGTGCGTGTGTTCATGCGTGCATGCGTGCGTGAATGCATCAGTGCATGAGCGAGTAAGTGTGCAAGTGCATTAGTGCGTGAGTGTGTAAATGCTTAAGTGTGAAAGTGAGCAAGTGCGTGTGTGGGTGCGTGCATGCATGCGTGCGTGGCTGCGTATGTGGGTACGAGTGTGTTGGGTGTGTGCGTGCGTGCGTGCGTGCGTGCATGAGTGCGTGATTGGGTGAGTGCACGAGTCCGTGAGTGCTCGAATTCCTGAGTGTGAGAGTGCATGCGTGCATGAGCATGCATGCACGAGTGCGTGAGTGTGTGGGTGCACGAGTGCGTGAGTGCGTGAGTGCGTGAGTGCGTGAGTGCATGAGTGCATGAATGAATGAGTGCATAAGTGCACAGGTGCGCAAGTGCGCAAGTGCGTGCGTGCATGTGTGTGTGTGTGTGTGTGTGTGTGTGTGTGTGTGTGTGTGTGTGTGTGTGTGTGTGTGTGTGTGTGTGTGTGTGTGTGTGTGTGTGTGTGTGTGTGTGTGTGTGTGC
>SZWC01005335.1:18881-61843 GCA_023375785.1 Penium margaritaceum
TAATTGACATTGCCACAGCCGCCCTCCTCCCGCTCGCACACCCAGTTGCCGTCCGCGTACGCCTGAGGCCGCCGCTTCATTCTCGCGTGCTTGGTGTGTGCAACGTCGGCGTCGAAGTCTACAGCGCTGGAAGACCAGAGAGTGGTGCGCAGCAGAGGCAGCAAGGGTTGAGGTGTGGTCGAGATGCGTGAAAGTTGGAGCATGTGGTGAGGACGACGCCAAGATCTGAACTGCAGCTATGTCCGGTGAGGACACGTATATCCCTCTTGACGACCCTGAGGTACTCTTCAACTCCTTTCGTCTTACATTGCCCTCGCTGCCAAACACGAGAAGGGCGGCTTCGGCGGTTGTGCGACATGACCCTTTCTTGTGAGATACGTGCGTCATCTGACCATTGGCTTACAAAATGGATCTGTTATTGTTCTGCCGAAAGTAGAGTTGATGATGACCCGGTAAAAGTTGCGAGGCAAAACACGATTTACGATTTGGGACACTTGAGAAATTCATGATTAGTGGCGAGTGTACTTTGAATACAAGTGTCGAAATGATCGAACATACATGTACAAGTGTCGATTTACTAATGAGGCATAGTCAGGGTCGTTGGGTCGATTGCCGAGAGACAGGTGTGGAGTCGCGTTGTGAATGGTTGGATCTTAGAAGGACCACCGAGAAGTTGGGGTCATCTTCAAAAATCGACCGTAAAGATGCGATATGCATCTTTACAAACCTAGATTCGTCTCAGTGTGTCGAGAAGTCAACCAAAAGGCCGTGATACTTCTCATCGTAAGTTTGCCAAATTGGTTGAAGTTGTCGGTGTTGGTGTTGAGAAGATGCGTGGAAGCTTCCTAACGACATAGCCGCCGACTAGGCATCAGTGCCTGGTCAGACGGTCACGACAATCACAAGTCGTGCACACAACGGCAAAGGGTCTTGCTAGGAGACACAAGGCAAAGTGTCAGAATGCGTCAATAGCATTTTCAGAGAGAAATGACAAATGACAGGTCCCTGGCATAGTTACCTGCCGCGTCACATGGCGGGTGTTGCACGTGACATTGCAAGATCTGTCCTAAAGCTGGCCGAAAACCACTGTTTTGGTCGGAACTCTGCCCATAAGTGTCAGAATGCTACAGCGTCGGAACCTAGACGTGCAAAATCACAAGGCGAATGCTATGACTCATCACATGCATGCATCCAGCATCAAACGGTGGACACACAATGCAAAAACATGCAAATCGGGCCCATGACCAGTCCACCAATAACATCCTGAAGTTGCTGGTAACCTTCCTAGGTCACACGTGTTAAACCAACCATGGACACACAAGAGACATGCCACGCCATGGATGCGGAAAGCTTGCTTCACTTTGTTCGGTACAACCAAGACAAGTGTAAGGGGGAGCGAGAGTAGCTAAGTCAACCGGTGAGCGTGCCTCGCTCCGGGCATCACGCCTGAGCGAGTACACACCGCCACCCGGGGGTCGAGCCCGACCTCTTAGGTATTAACCTCACGGCGGCTACTCACCAATGCACGGGAAAACCCGGCACAGTGGCCCCCTAAGGATCAGCACCCGGGAAATGCAGCTCCCCCAGAAACATTCAACGCAAGCAACATGATGCAGGGCACGGCAGTCAGAGTGTACGGGCCCTAGCATCTTCCACATCACAGAGTCATAAGAGGCACAAGGATTTAGACGATGGCAACAAGTGCCTGAGAGGAAACCCTTGGGTGAAGCTGCAGTGGTTGCCAGAAAGCATCAAAGACTTCTGCCAGAGCTGTCACGTTTGTTGCTTCCCCAGGTTGTGCCATGTCATTCCATCTGTACAATGAGATGCACAGTGTGTGATGGGCAAGAGAGCACAGAGTTATGAGTGGCCAACGAACTTCAACACTCCCCCATGCACCGCAGCCAATCACTTCATGCACGTGAGAACTACACAAGGGGTAACGAGAAGTGATAACAGCACAATGAATCAGTCAACCTGGATCATGTGGGCAGATGAGACCAACAGAGTGGACAGCACTTTTGAACACATTACGACTGAGAGCTTTTGTGAGGAATTCAGCTCGCTGCGACCGTGTGCCCACCCAAGTCACCTGAACAATGCCAGGAGCAATGCACTCGCGAACGAAATGGTGCTCAACATTGTTGTGCTTGGTGCGTGAATGATGCATGCCGCTATTCTCAGCAATGGCCTTTGTGCTTTGGTTGTCGCAACGCAAAGTGATGCAGCGAATGGGCACACGCAGCTGCTGTAGCAATCGACAAAGCCAGACAGCCTCACATGTGCCTGCTCCAAGTACGACATACTCAGCCTCAGCGGTGCTGCGTGCCACACACCCCTACTTGCCACTTTTCCAGGATACTACAGTGCCGCCAACAAGGAAGATGTAGCCTGTTCGGCTGCGGGCATCAGTGTCTTGTGCCCAATCACTGTCGGTAAAGCCGTCCACTACCACTGAGGGTTGTGCACGAAAGTACAGTCCGATGCGGGGTGTGGAGAGAGCATAGCGCCCAACCCGCAATACAGCCTCAAGGTGCCGTTCACGGGGGCACTGTGAGAACTGGGAAAGGAAGTTCACAGCAAACGCCACATCAGCACAAGTGGTAGTGGCAAGGTACATCAATGAGCCGATGACTCTGAGGTAGTCGGTCACATCGACCGTCTCACCCAGCGTGGACACCTCCCGAGACTTCAGTAAGGACTGACCGGCAGGCGTCATGGGTGTGGACGCAGTGGGGATGGCTGTGAGGAGCGCTGAGAAGCGCTCCCCCAGACTACGTACATACGCAGCCTGATGAACGTGCAAGGTACGTCGCTGGCGATCACGTTCCATCTCCATACCAAGGAAGACCCAAGCGGGGCCAAGATCTTTCATCTTGTAAGTCGACTGTAGAAGAGCTTTGACAGCTCTGACTGAGGCCGGATCGGGAGAGGCGATGAGGAGGTCATCCACGTAGACGAGGATGGCCACAAGTGGTTTGGTGGGATCACTGAGGAACAGGGCAGGGTCCACGGGGCTTCATTTGTAGCCACCCTTTTCAAGAGTTGTAGTGATCTCTTAGTTCCAACACCATGGTGACTGTTTCAAGCCGTAGAGGGCCTTGCGCAGACGCCATACCTTGTTTGTTCCATCTGAGAAGCCGGGTGGTTATACCATGTAAATCTCCTCATCCAAGCTACCATGGAGAAAGGCATTGTTAACATCCATTTGCTCGAGTTCCCAGTCGTGCTGAGCGACTAGGCTTAGGAGAGCTCTGGCCGTGGTATACCTGCCAACTGGTGCGAATGTCTCGTCAAAGTCGACACCTGGGATCTGGGAGAACCCCTTTGCGGTGAGACGAGATTTGTACCGTTCTATTGTGTTGTCATGGTTGAGTTTACGGCGGTACACCCACTTGGCTGCGACTGCCTTGCGACCAGGTGGTAGATCCACGAGCTCATACACGCCATGTTCAGCAAGTGCATCAAGCTCAGCCTTCATAGCCTTCTCCCACAGCGGTGAGTCAGGGGCTGTGCGAGCTGCCTGTACAGTCAGGGGCTCAGGTGCTAGAGGTGTAAGACCAGCGGCAGCAAAGCATGTTGCCACGTACCCAGCCACAGAGGATGACAGGGCAGAGTGAAATTCATCCTCAAGAAGGGAGTATCCAAGACCTGTGCTGGGGTGGACGACTGAAGCCGCAGTGGACAGAGCAGAGGAAGCAAGACCGAGGGCTCGAAGGCCAGGGTCACCAGAGACCACTGGATGAGACTGTGAAGGAAGCGCCCGGAGGCGTCCTCCACGAGTGTAGGGTGATACTGGTGGGATGGACGGCGCACAGGATGTGAGAGGAGGAGAGGAGGAGTGCGGCTGAACAGCCGAGGGAGAAGAGGACGTGGTCTCATGAGCATGAGTCTCAAGTGACGGAGTGACCGCGACAAGAGGAGACACAGATGATGTAGGGGAGACCAAAGTAGGGGACTCTGGAGTAGAGTGAGCGGGCGTGCGAGTAGCCGAGGACTCAATGTGAGAACTAGACTCAGCAGGGGACGACGGTGAGGTAGGACTGGACTCGGGAGAACTGAGCTCGGGAGAACTGGACACAGGAGAACTGGACACAGGAGACGAGGGACGCGCCGACGGGAGAAGAGAGGGCTCAGAGGGCAGAGGACCACCCCCACCCGGAGAGGGCGGAGAGAGAGAGCCACAGAATCGCGAACAGTTGCGTTCAAAGAGGTGTTCAAAGAAGAGGGCATCACGTGATTCAATGACTCGGGATCTAGAGGGATCCCAAAAGCGCCAGGCTTTGGAGAAGGGAGAGATGCCCAGGAAGATACAAAGGTGGCCACGCGGAGAGAGCTTGCTGTCTCGTTGGTCCGAGGGGATCCACACAGAGGCAAGACACCCCCAGACCCGGGCAAGCCGAAGATCGGCACGCTGTCAAGTCCAGCGCTCAAAGGGAGTGACTGTGTGAGGGAGAGGGCCGTGAGGCACACGCTTCCAGACCCAGGTCATGTAGCACATGGCCTCGAAGGCAGAGAGGGGTGACAGCCCGGAAGCAGAGAGGAGAGATCGGACCCCATCGGCAAGGGTGCGGTTCCAACGTTCAGAAACCCCATTCTGTTGGGGTGTGTAAGGGGCAGAGGAATCGAGGCGGACACCACAAGACGCAAGAAAGCGAGAGGTGGGACCAAAGAATTCACCTCCACGATCACTGCAAAAGACTCGTAACGAGCGCCCACAGGCACGCTCAGCCTGTGGGAGCCAGGACTCCAGGACATCAGTGACGTCGCTCTTGTGATGAAGGGCAAAGACCCAACGGTAGCAAGAGAAGTCATCCGTCAAGCACAGGACGTAGCGGCCAAGACCACCAAGAAAGTCATGGGATAGAGGACCCATGACGTCCGCATGAACCAGGCCAAGAGGGTGAGTGGTTGTTGACTCAGACAAGGAAAATGGGGAGCGATGTATCTTTCCACTAGCACAGTCCAAACAAGTGGATGAACAAGGGGGCGCAAACGTGGCAGCGTCAAGCCCAAGAGCAGGTTGAAGGCGCAGTAGGCATTGGATGGCAGCAGTGTGGATGTGACAGAGGCGAAGGTGCAAGAGATCGGCATGATCAGGAGACAAGGAAGGGGTGACATGAACAAGTGTAGAGGCAGCGGAAGATGAGGGCAGATTGAGGGGGACGTGAAACAGGTGATCACACCACATGCCACGAAGAATAACACGGCCAGATGAGCGCAGAGAGATTGAGGCGAGTCCACGGCTGGAGGAGAAATCCATGCCCTGGTCATCAAGGGTGGTCACGGAGAGGAGACTGACTTCCAGGTCAGGCACATACAACACGTCAGATAGGTAGACAGTGCCACCAGGACCAACAAAACGTACGACCCCAACACCTTGCACAGGTAGTAGCTGGCCAGAGCCAGTGCAAACAGAGCGGACGGATTGAACGGGACCGAGAGAGACAAAGGAAGAGCGACAAGAAGTCATGTGATGAGTGGCACCTGAATCAATGATCCAGAGGCCAGGGGATGCACGAGTGGACGGGAGAACAAGACAGACAGCGACAGTACCACAAGTAGACAAGGGAGACAAAGGGCCAAAACGTGTGAGAAAGGTGCATGACTGCCATTCCTCAATCCACTCGCAACTTGCAGGCAAGTCCCCTTGAACACGACCAGAGGTGGCACCCCGAAGGGTGGCCTCAGACTCACACACAGACGAACAGCACTAGCCACTCATACTCTCACCTCCCTGAGAGCGAAGATGGAGAAGCTCGGCGAGGCGGCGCTCAAGGTTGCGCTCCTCATCACGACGATCGGACGAGCGCTCAGAGGAACGGTCAGAGAAGCGATCAGAGAAAGTCCCATCGTCACGACTCCAATGAGGTACGTGGTAGTGTGAAGATGGTGGGCCGTAGTACGGAGGGCCGGAGGGAGGAGGTATCCAGCCCCAGGGGCTGGGTGCAGTGGGAGTTGGATGTAGTGGTGCAGATGTGGTTGAGAGTGCAGCAAAGGACGAGGAGGATGAGGAGACGGTCACTGCTGCGGCCGCCGACGACGCAGTGGCACCAGTGCGGGCCCAATGAGCACGCATGGAGGAAGCCAGCCGTGCATCGTCACGAGGGGCAGGGCATTTTGGTGCAGAGTGACCAGATGCACCACAGTTCCAGCAAGTGACATCTGTAGTGGGAGCTGCATTCTTGCCACTGCGGCCACCCCCACGGCCTTTGCCTCCACGACCACCACCACGAGTGGATCCACCACCCCCACTGTCGGAGACACCCTGCGTGGAGTGTGCTGCTGACTGTGTGGATGAGGTGGAAGAGGAGGCTGTGGTAGGGGAGGAAGAGGAGGCGGTGGTGATGGCTGCGAGGGCGGCACGATGCATGCGCTTGTTTTGCAAAGCATTCCACCAGTCGGTGAGACGTGAAGCAGTGAAGTCAAAGAGAGGCCTAATTCCAGGTGGAGAATCAGCTGGGACAGACTCAGAAGTAAGACGCTCGAGCTCTGACTGAGAGACATGCAAATACAGGTCTGCGAGTTCGGGAATGAGGCCTGCGACGATGGAGAGACAGGCAGAGAGAGGTCCAGGTGTGGCTTTGCCAAGATCGTGCAGCAGACGTAAGCTACGTGCCCAGTATTCATCTACTGTTTTGTCTGTGCGCATTTGCAAGGTGTTGAATTGCACTGTGAGGGCGCTTTGGGCCGCATGGCCAGTGACGGTTTTGCGGCGGCGGATGAGGGCATATGCACTGACGGGATCTGCTGGCGTGCCGCGAGAGGGGTCAGCGTTGTACGTACCAATGTCGTCGAGAAGACTCTCTGGGCCTGTGTTGATGAGTGCTCTCACAACGCGAGCGGCCTCAGTGGGTTGCGGCACAAACGGTGGTTTTGCCGGCGAGTAGTATTGCCAGAGAAGCTCACCCTGGGCCCACGCGCTAAAGCGTGTTTCCCAAGAAGTGAATGTGAGCTTGGGCGTGAATTGTGGAGGTGGAGTTTCAAAGTCCTTCTGGCGAGCTGGTAGCACAGGGCGGACAAAGGCTGAAGAGGAAAGAGCTGGAGAGGAGGAGTTGGCAATGGCACCACCAGAAGGAGCTGATGAATCTGCCGAACCAGATTCTGTGGCGGGAGGCACTGCAGCAAATGCGGGCATGGACCGCAACTGTTCTAACACTAGAGCAGCAATGGTAACAGCCAACTCCTCTTTTGATTCATGCCCCCGAAGGAGCTCATCCTGTGCTCTGCGTCTCTCCGCCTGTGCCTCACTAAGGACGGCCTGGAGGGCCTCTATGGTCTCCTCTGGTGCAGGCATGATGTGGAGACAAACTCAAGACTAGGAGTGGAGTGAGTGAGAAGATGTAAGATGCAAATGAGGGAAGGTGTAAGTATGAGTGCTCTGCTCATCGCGAGGAAGAAGGCTGAACAGCGGCGGCACCACAGCAGAGGCTGAGGAAGAAAGGGCAGCCACCCACCCGGCCACCGCAACAGTGAGGCAGAGAAGCCCCGTCGTAGTGGCACCAGCAACTGCAGCTGAGGCTGATGCGATCAGAACGATGGTGGTGACGTGTGATGGTGCGTCACGAGGGGCACCAGTGGGCGTCAGCACTGCGGTTGCGGTGGACGCTCTGATGGAGCCGACTGAGCTGGAGGTGATGTCTGCTGCTGTGGAGGCTGCGGTTGCAATAGACGCTGCTGCTACTGTGATCTGAGTGGCGATATTGGCAGCCGCTGCTGCCAGTAAGGTGAGAGAAACAACGGTCTGTGTGTATGCTTCACTTGCTCAACCGACCGCCGTCTGTGCAGGAGCACGGCAGGCCCTAGCTGTTGCTGCGAAGGTAGCTGCGGCACCAGCAGTAGCGTCAAGAATGGCACCAACCAAACATATGGAGTCGGTGTGCAATGGGAGAACGAGAATGACGCTAGGAACCTCTGGTGCACTGGAAGCATCAGCTGAGCCTGCAGCGGTAGGGAGAGCTTCGGAAGCAGCGGGTGTAGACGAGGGAGCTACGGCAGGTTCGAAATGCTCGAAAATGCTGGTAGGTTGCATCCTTGGAGAGAGAGGTGGTGATGGTGGGAGGTCATCCGGTGTGTAGACCTGTCGATCAATCTCTGCTTCTTCCCGTTCGCATTCAGCATCAACGTCGTCCTGCCAATAAGTGTGATCGAGCATACGCACCCACTGTGGCACGTTGTCCGCCACTGTGTGAGACTGAGAGGTCCACCGCTGTGGCTAACAGACGTTCAGTGGTCACCCTGCACTGGAGAGGATGCAGGGTTGCGCGGTGAAGAGAGCTCCTCAGAGTGAGTAGCTGCGGAAGCGGCTGCGAAGGCCGTTTACGCGAGAGGCTTGCCAAGAGAGTTGGTGACTGAGAGAGGTGCTGCTGAGAGATGGCAGCTGGGGTGGTGACTGGCCCCGAGCAGTCACAACACGGCCAAGAGTGGTTGAGAATAGATGCGCGCAGCTGAGAGCAGCCGCGGGTGACCCAGAGTGGCGGTGAGTGGCCGAGAACAGCCAAGAACGCCCAACACTGATCACAAGTGACTCACAGAGCGAGACGATGTGAGTACGCAAGACTGCGGTGAGTTGGCAACGAGTGGAGATGACTCGCTTCTGCTGTGAGGTCCGGCAGATGGTGCTTGACCTAACTTGCTTGGATGTACATTGAACCAGCGACCAGGACCGTGTGAGAAGTGGTGAGGTGTCTCACCCGCTCTGATACCAGAAGTTGATGGTAACCTTCCTAGGTCACACGTGTTAA
The DNA here is from genome assembly GCA_023375785.1 of Penium margaritaceum. NCBI lineage: Eukaryota > Viridiplantae > Streptophyta > Zygnematophyceae > Desmidiales > Peniaceae > Penium > Penium margaritaceum. The sequence continues at coordinate 27,626 of SZWC01005335.1, forward strand.
ACCAACCATGGACACACAAGAGACATGCCACGCCATGGATGCGGAAAGCTTGCTTCACTTTGTTCGGTACAACCAAGACAAGTGTAAGGGGGAGCGAGAGTAGCTAAGTCAACCGGTGAGCGTGCCTCGCTCCGGGCATCACGCCTGAGCGAGTACACACCGCCACCCGGGGGTCGAGCCCGACCGCTTNCCCAACACTCATCACAAGTGACTCAAAGAGCGAGACGATGTGGGTACGCAAGACTGCGGTGAGGTGGCAACGAGTGGAGATGACTCGCTTCTGCTGTGAGGTCCGGCAGATGGTGCTTGACCTAACTTGCTTGGATGTACATTGAACCAGCGACCAGGACCGTGTGAGCAGTGGTGAGGTGTCTCACCTGCTCTGATACCACAAGTTGTTGGTAACCTTCCTAGGTCACATATGTTAGACCAACCATGGACACGCAAGAGACATGCCACGCCATGGATGCGGAAAGCTTGCTTCACTTTGTTCGGTACAACCAAGACAAGTGTAAGGGGGAGCGAGAGTAGCTAAGTCAACCGGTGAGCGTGCCTCGCTCCGGGCATCACGCCTGAGCGAGTGCACACCGCCACCCGGGGGTCGAGCCCGACTGCTTAGGTATTAACCTCACGGCGGCTACTCACCAATGCACGGGAAAATCCGGCACAGTGCCCCCCTAAGGATCAGCACCCGGGAAATGCAGCTCTCCCAGAAACATTCAACGCAAGCAACATGATGCAGGGCACGGCAGTCAGAGTGTACGGGCCCTAGCATCTTCCACATCACAGAGTCATAAGAGGCACAAGGAGTTAGACGATGGCAACAAGTGCCTGAGAGGAAGCCCTTGGATGAAGCTGTAGTGGTTGCCAGAAAGCATCAAAGACTTCTGCCAGAGCTGTCTCGTTTGTTGCATCCCCAGGTTGTGCCATGTCATTCAATCTGTACAATGAGATGCACAGTGTGTGATGGGCAAGAGAGCACAGAGTTATGAGTGGCCAACGAACTTCAACACATCATGTGTGCTACAGAAAAAACTGCAAGAGGTCCCGGGTAGCGTCCAAAGCTCTGAAACTATCCGTCGGTCAGCTCCAAGCTGGTAGTCCGCCACCAAATGACGCACCGGTACCACCATGGTCCGCATCAGGGATCTGCACGAGTATGGACACGGCCGAGTGGTCACAGTTAAGTGTACTGGTCGACAAGAACCTCACAAATCACAACACTCCCCCATGATCTGATAGTACGCATGTCCAAACACGTGCAGCAGTGGGACGAGTACAACGAGTGCAAGGATAGATGTGACACTGACACAGACACACACGACACCCAACCACTCTCAGGCAAGGGGCAAAGCCCAACAGAATGAATGGCCACCATGAACTTTCCGCGTGCTAGTGCCTTCGTGAAGAAGTAAGCACACTGCATGTCAGTGCCAACCCAAACAACAGAGATCATGTGTCGCTCCACCAGATCACGCATAAAGTGATGCTCAACCTCAATGTGCTTCGTGCAAGTATGAAAGACACCAAAGTTCTCTGCAATGGCAAGAGCACTCTGGTTGTCGCAACGAAGAACAATGGCAGGTATTGACTGACCCAGCTCAAGGAACAGGTGCTAGAGCCATACTGCCTCAGCAGCCCCTGCACCCAGAGCAACATACTCTCCCTCTAATGAGCTTCAAGGAATGCAGCCCTACTTCCCGCTACGCCAAGACACAACGGTACCACAAAACAAGAACACGTTACCGGTGTGACTGCGTCCATCTGGGCTCCAGGCCTTGTCGCTGTCAACGTAGCCATCAAGGACCACTGAACACTGCCAGCAAAAGTAGAGTCCGATGTAAGGTGTGGAGACCACGTACCGCACCACTCGCACAACCGCGCGAAGGGCTCTAGCGTGTTGAGCCTGCAAAAACTGGGTAAGGAGGTTGGCGGCAAAGGCGATGTTGTGACATGTGGTGGTGGCCACGTACATCACAGATCCGATGAGACGGAGGTACAAGGTCACATCCACTGTCTTCCCCAGCTCTGTGGGATCATCCACCTTCAGGGCATCTTGCCCATCAGGCGTGAGAGGTGTGGAAGCCGCGGGCACTACGCCGAGAAAGTTGCTGAAGCGCTCCCCCACAACACGTGCGTATCAGGCCTGATGCAGTAGTAGAGTACGACGTCTGTGGTCTCGCACGATCTCCATGCCAAGAAACACCGCTGTACGACCAAGGTCCTTCATCCTGTAGGCAGTCTAGAGGACATCTTGGCCTCCTTCACAGCCTCCAGGAAAAGAGATGCAATTAGGAGGTCGTCGACATAGACCAGGATGGCAGTGAACCGCTCAGGCGTCCTTCGAATGAAGAGAGAGGGATCTGCCTCGCTCTATACATATCCTCCACAAGTCAGGGTGCCAGTGATCTTCTAGCTCCAACACCGAGGAGACTGCTTGGGGCCGTAAAAGGACTTGCACGAGCACCAGATCTTATCACCATCCTCAAAGCCAGGTGGCTAAGCCACGTAAATCTCCTCATCGAGAGAGCCATGAAGAAACGCATTGTTCACATCCATATGGTACAGTTCCCTGTCATGGTGAGCCACACCACCGAACAGAGCTCTAGTTGAGGTCATGCGGTCGACAGGGGCAAAGGTGCAAGTGTAATCGATACCCTCAATCTCAGAGTACCCCTTGATGACCAAGCGAGTCTTGTGGCTTTCCAGTGAGCCATCCGGCTTCACTTTCTTGAAAAAGACGCATTTGACCTGAATAGCCTTCCTCCCAAGTGGATGGTCGACTAGCTCCTAAACTCGGTGCTGTCGGATGGCGCAAAGATCATCCTCACAAGAAGCATGCCAAGCATCAGTATCCTGTGATGAGAGAGCTTCCCTCAATGTACCCGGGTCAGGCGCCATAGAGGGAGAGCTGTGCATGGCAAGAGCGCACGCCTCAGTGCTAGGTCTGACGACCACAAGATCAACTGCTGCATCACAAGCGATATGAAACTTGCGAGTGACGAGGTCCTACCCTACGGGGCATGCTGGATGTACCTTTGTGTACTGAGTGCGGACGCTCAAGCCTAGGGCCTTTGTGCTGAGATCACCACTCGCGATGTTGCGAGTGGAGCACCTGGGTGCGAGACCAGACACTTGCTGAGCTCCGGAGTCCAATAGTCGAAGACGACCGCCAGGCTCACGGGAGTAGCTTGGGCTCGAGGGGCGCACCTTTGGCTCAGGAACAGGCACAATCGTAGTTGGGGAGGGCTGAGGCAAGGGAGCCTGTGATGCCGTGCGAGGAGATGCATGTGTGGGAGACACAAGATTCGGTGTGAATGTAGGAGCAAGTGAGGCAAGGCCATGCACAGAGGCAGGAGTGCCGGCGGACATAGGTACAGTCGCAAGAGTACGCGCAGGTACAAGATCATGGGTATCTGTGGGGTGTGAGGGAACAAGGGTAGAAGTTGGCGGTGCGGGAGAGGTCTCTGAGCCGACCGCAATGATCGCTGGGTCGTCAAGAGCCGGAGACCACAAAGTGGAGGGAGCTCGAACAGACACATCAGCCTGGCCAGAGGTGCTCGCAGGCGCAGACTCCCCCATCTATCGAGAGACCTCACGCATAGGAACGTGCATGACGAACGGCGACGTAATCGATGTCAGATCACGGTAGGTGATGGACTCAAAGAAGAGCCCGTCGCGTGACTCAACAATGCGACGACGAGTAGGGTCCCAAAAGCGCCAAGTCTTCGACCGCGGGGAGATGCCTACCAAAGCACACAAGCGACCCCACGGTGAGACCTTGGACCCTTGTTGGTCCTTGGTGTACCACACAGAAGCCAAGGATCCTTAGACGCGAGCGAGGTGTAGGTTAGCACGGTGGCCGAACCAAAGCTCATACGGTGTGACGTGGTCCGGAAGGGGACCGTGTGTGAGGTGGTTCCAGACCCAAGTTATGTAGGCAAAGCCTTAAAAAATGAAGGACTCTAGGAGACCGCACTCAGATCGCGTTGCGCAAACCGCATACTCCATGGTGCGGTTCCAGCGCTCAGAAACACCGTTTTGCTGAGGAGTAGCAGGAGCAGAGACCTGGTGAAAAATCCCGTTCTCGATGAAGAAGCTGTCCATCTTGCCAAGAAACTCGTCGCCGCGAGTCGAGCGGAAGGTGTGCAACATGTAGCCGGACATACACTCAGCCATCACTAGCCACAGGCGGAGAGCGAGAGCGGCGTCACTCTTCTGGCGCACGTTGTAGACCCATCGCATCCGGATGAAGTCATCAGCCAGGGTCAGGAAGTATCGACCGCGATCGGACAGAGACTCGATAGGAAGAGGACCAAGTAGGTCAGAATGGACTATCTCGAGAGGGCAAAGTGCGCGAGAACAGGAGTCAGGGTAGGTGCAACAATGTATCTTACCCTGAGCAAAGAAGAGACAGTCGGTCTTCTAGCTTTGACATAGTGTCGAAGCCTACATGATACAAATGGCGATGAAACAATCGCTGGTACTCAGGAGACAAAACACCAGTGACAAGAACACGAGCTGAAGGGGAGGGGAAGCAAGGAGCAGAAGGCCGAGAGACACGATACAGGTCATCCACAACAGAGGCACGAAGAACAGCGTTACGAGTGTCAATAGCATTCACAGTCGCGGACTCTCTAGTGTTCTCCACAAAGAGTCCCATCGGTGTGCAAGCACGTACAGAAAGCAAACTGAGCTCAATGTCAGGCACAAACAGCACCTCGAAAAGATATAGGGGGCCAGACGGACCATGAAGACACACAAACCCAACACCCTGAACTGGCACGGACTTACCAAAGTCTGAACGGACGAAATGAACAGACGCAAGAGGGCCGAGAAGAAAAAAATCACTACGACGACAGGTCATGTGATGAGTGGCACCAGAATCGATGATCCATGTGCCACCGAAATCACGACTGAAGGACGTCACTGCACAACGGGCAATGGAACACTCAGCCTCAGACAGACGTTGGGTAGCAAGTAAGGAGGAACGACGGAGGGCATAAAGGTGACACTCATGAATCCAATCTGTACAGTCAAGCGCATCGTCATCACATGTCGACGTTGTCCCTCTACACGAGTCATCCCGAGCCACAAGAAGAGACGGACAGATAGTCTATGAACCACCCGGCTGTGACAGCACACTCGCATCCCCCTAAAAGCGAAGCGCCAGAAGGTGTCAAAGCTCGGCGATGGTGTTGTCACGTAGGTCTGGGTCGCCGCTGGTCGCGAGTGGTAAAGCGGGAATTGTTGCGGTTGTGGTTGCCGTGTGCCCAGAGGATGTGCTGCTCGACGTAAACCATAGTGTGTGTGCAGCCTGGAGCCCGCGAGTAATCTGAGCCCAGTTGAGCGGTTGCTGGCGCTCAATATAACGATGAGCACCTCCATAGTTGAAGTAGTAAACAGAGTGTCCACTACTACTGCCTGATGACGGTTGCAGCTTCGACTGTTGTTGGCTCAATCCATGCCTGCGTTGCCCCTTCTTCCCTTGTACTGCTGCCGCAACACCCCGTGTCTGAGTCGGTGTAATGAGGGTGGAAGGGGAAGAGGAGGACGTGGCAGAGGATGGAGAAGGAGTCTGTAGGAGGGGCGTCGGTGGTGATGTAACAAATGTTACAGCAAGGTGGGTCTCCTCATGAGCCACGGCTGCCTCACGGGCGGAAGTCACCTGGAGGAAGAGCTGGTGTGCCCAGGGAAGAAGCTGTAGTGAGGCCGCAAAAGGCTCAAGCACGGTGTTGCTGTACCTCATAAAGATGTCTGTGTGCTCAAGGCAAACTCCAAGCATGGTCGTGCAGAGCGCCCAGGGTTGTGTACCTCCTGAGGTCCCAAGGTGCGTGTAGATGCACATGGCGCGTCGCCAATAGTCGCCTGAAGGCATGGCATGCCCATGACGAAGGGAGTGAGAGGCACAAATGAATGCGGCGTGGGTGGCGTCCATCTCTGCAGCAAGCAGGGATAATGCCAGGTCCCAGCCCCTGCATGGATCAACGCTGGTGCCTGTGCCCGCCTGGCCAAGGAATGAGCGGAAGTCAACGACGGTCTTGCGCGGCATGGCGTAGAGAAGTTTGTGCATCGTCCTACCTGTTGTGAGCACTTGTGCTTGGTCCGTATTCTGATACGGACTGTGGTTATAGGGCCACACGCCCTTTGAATATGCCCAAACCTGGAAGAGGATCTCCCAGCAGTCAAAATCGTCCTCGCTGCCATACAATGGGGGCTGTGTCTCGAAGTCCTTGGGTTGCCGCTCCATAGGGAGAGTAACCACAGGCTAGGAAGGACGAGGCATGGGAAAGACACCAGGAAGAGGGAAGTCACTGGGGTGAAGGTCAGACAACGATCGAATCTCGTGGGAGCGAGATGTGAATGGGGTCGTGGAATGACCCAGAAGAAGCTCGGTGAGTGTACGGATGGTGTCAGTCTGCTCCCGTTGCAAGTGACGCATGTCGTCCTGCTGGCTCTATAGGTCCTCAATAGCCTGCTTTTGTGTTGTTGCCGCCGTTACTTCTGCCGCTGCTGCTGCACTATTGATGTGCTGTTGCCGCCGCTCCCTACTGTTGTGCTGCTACCGCCACGCGCTGCTACTGCCGCTGCTACTGCCATTGCTACTGCGATGCTGTTGTATTGCTGCTCTACTGCACTACTGCTACTACTGCTCAATGCTGCTCCTTTTGCATGTGCCAATGTCGGCAGCTGCTGGCGATTGTAGCCTACTGTAGCTGTCGCTTGCTATCGCTAGGGGCTGCTGCTGATGTAGTCTCACATGATGATGGTGAGCGACGTCGACGACAGTCGGCTGTCCTCGATAGGTCCCTGTGGATCTGCTATAGCGGTGACTCTCACTGCTGCTGCTCTGCTGCATCTGTTCTGCGCCGCTCGGTGAGAACTGTCTCACTACTTTGATACCATGGGAAGATGTGTGGAAGCTTCCTAGCACCACAGCCACCAACTAGGCGTCAGTGCCTGGTTAGACGGTGATGACAGTCACAAGTCGTGCACACAACGGCAAGGGTCTGGCTAGGAGACACAAGGCAAAGTGTCAGAATGCTTCAATAGCATTTGCAGAGTGAAATGACAAATGACAGGTGCATGGCACACGTTCCTGCCGCAGCGCACGGGCGAGTGTCGCACGCGGCAGTGTAAGATCTGTCCTAAAACCGGCCCAAAACCACTGTTTTGGTCGTAACTCTGCGCAGACATGTCAGAACGCTACGCCGTCTGAACCTAGACATGCAAGATCACAAGCCAAATTCTACGACTCATCACATGCATGCATCCTGCATCAAACGACACACAAACAATGCAAAAACATACAAATTGGGCCCATGGCCAGTCCACCGATAAGTTCCTGCGTGCTGCAGAAAAACTACAGGAGGTCACGGGTAGCGTCCAAAGCTCTGAAACGGTCGTCGGTCAGCTCCAAGCTGGTAGTCCCCCACTAGATGTGGCACCGGTACCACTAGGGTCCGCATCAGGGATCTGCACGAGTATGTTTACGGCCAAGTGGTCATAGTAAACTATATTGGTCGACATGAACGTCACAAATCACAACAGGTGTTTGTGGCTTCCTCCCGTCACAAGGGACGGCCATGGTGACTACCAGTATACCACTTGCTAAGGATATAGAGCAGCGGTACAAGAGAGCGCGACACCATGGTGGGCATCTAGAGGATCCCAAAACGTCTTTGGCATTTGCAACTTGACCCGTATGACACAGGTGATGCTCAATTCCTCTCTGTGGTCGAGACCCATGCAACCGGTAGCCTGTAGTGGTGCGATGAGGAGACGTGCGACTTTGGTGTGCTTCTCATCGTGGAAAGCACACACTCACGTCTTGAGCCTAGTGTCGTTCATTTATGGGTGCTCTCAGTGCAGTTTAGAGTGCTCTAGAATTTTCTTGGTGCACACGCCATTTTGGTCGATTTGCTTGTTTTGCTTGCTATTTATGTCTAGATGATTTAAACCCACCTTGCGTAGGTCCGTTGCGTAGAGCTCATTTTTTTGCACGTTATAATACAGATTACTCATGATTTTGACACTTGAGCAATGAGTTTAGGGCGAATCCGTGGTTTTAGGTCAGTTTGCACAAGTACGAAAATACCGCCGCCCCTAGAAACTCTAAGCGGCCAGCAACTATGTAGGCTTGTTTTTGCTCAGTTGGCACTTCCTCTCTACAACTAAATTCAATTTGAGCTTCCTCACACTCTTTACGTGTCCATACCCAGACCCTTGCAGCTTTGTACATGACTTGTGACTGTCATCACACAATGACTCAGCACTGCCGCTTAGTTAAGTGGCAAGCATGTAGGAAGGTTCCAAGAAGCTTTTCATGGTATCAGAGGAAATGAGGTACAACTCGCTGTGTTGTGCAGCAGAGATGTAGCATTAGTAGCACCAGAGTGAGACACATTTGCCACAACAATCCTTGGAGTGTTCACCGCGCTACGCTTCACATTGTGAGGAGCCACATTCGCAACAGCCAAGACAACACCAGGAGGCAGCCGACGAGGTCGACGCCCACAACAGCCACGGCAACTACCGTCATTGAAGTAGGTGTAGCAACCACCATGAGATAACGGTGAGAAGCCACGGCAAGAGCAGCCACACCACTCGTAGCAGCATCAAAAACTTGCGGCCGCTACAGGCACGGCATTAGCAGCCACAGATGCAGTTACTGCGGCAAAAGTAGTAGTAGTTGTAGTAGGCGCAGTAGCAGCGACTGAAGCAACAGCAACAGATATTGCGGCAACAGTAGCAGATATTGCGACAACAACAACCATTACAATAGCAATCACAACATTAAAAGCAGCTCGCAGCAGTAGCAGACGCCGCTTCAAAAGTAGCAGCAAACTCCAGTAGTAGAAGTAACCACAGCAGAAAAAGTAGTCAAAGTAGTAGAAGCAGCACTAATAGCAGCAACGGCAAGCAGCAACATCAACAGTGGCGGCAACACGCAGTCGTAGCAACAGTAGGAGAAGCAGCAATAGCAGCAAAGAGTACTTGCAGCAGTAGCGGCAGAGGGAAGCAGCCTCCGCAACACGTAACAAGAGCGTGTAGGAGTAGTGCAAGGCTATGCCTTGCAGCAGCTACAACAACTGTAGCAGCAGCAGCGTTGCATGGTAATCGCAGCAACAGCGGCAGCGGCGGTGAGCAGTTGCAGCGTGTGGCCACAGCTGGAGATGTGCGTAGTAGCAACAGCAAGGACAGCCAAGGCGACAGTAGCACCTATCGCAGTCCCCATTGCATCGGGCGGGAAGCTACCTTGCAGCTTCTCGCTGCTAGGGAGCTTGCCATGGGATGGGCCAGCGGCAAGCTCGCGACGATCGGTGAGCCTGTTGATCGGTGATCTTGTCAGAACGAAAAGCTTGCTGCGAGGGTCAAGCCGGGCAGCCAAAGAAAAGAAAACGGGGAGAGGGGGAGGACAAGGGGGGTCCACGAGTGGGGCACTCGAGAAAGATCCCCGGTGGGGGTACCCAGTGGCACTGAAGTAATCGGTGATGAAAAGAAGGTTCCTCTGTCTCCCTTTGCTTTTTAAGTGAGTTTTTAAGTACTATTTCACCATTTTTTGTGGCTTGAGGCCACCACCGTCGGCTGACAACGGGAACCGCCACAATGGCAGTCGTCGTAACAGTCGCAGTAGCATGAGCAATAGCAAAGGTGGCTTGAGCCCACAACCATCGCCTAACAACGGCATCGGGTGTAGCATCAGCGGTACCGAAGGCAACTCAAGGTTGCATGTTGCGATAGTTGCACCATCGACACCGCGTGGCGGTAGTGCAACATTGTAGCAACACACTATAGCTGAGGTGCTGGCCGTGATTGACGACATTGCAGCCCGTCTGAGACATGTTTCTGCATTCCTATCCCTCTACGTGGTGCTTTGTGCCACTGGGATCGAGTGTGTAGGACTATTACCCACGCTAGACTCTCGACATGAGCTACACAGCGTGGGCTTGGGCATCACCAGCACCGTAGTCTATGCTTGAGCCCCAGCCGTGGTAGTCGCCACAGGCATAGTGGACGATGCTGTCGTGGCACGTATCCCACTTGTCTTCAGGGTTTTTGTGCTACTACTGCCGAGATAGGCACCATGGCTGGCACCAGTGCCGACAGCGCCCTCCTGGGTGGCATCACCCTTGGGCACGAACCTTCCAACCCCATCCTTTGGTGGATACGTCACCAGGTGATGCTACAATGCTTTTGTGTGGAGATATGGCCGCTCTACACATGAAGGTCCGGAACCTCAAGCACATGGTCCAGCAACTCCTTGACCACGTGACTTCTAAGCGCGCTGCCACCCTGTCACTGATGCAACCTTCAACTTCATCTTCATCCTCCTCCTGCTCCTATGTTCCTTCCACCGATGATGCTAGCATGCCTGATCTCTCGTCTACATATGTCACCCTCTGTTCCGTTTTGGAGGCTGTCCGCATCATACCGACCGACGAATAGACCCTCAGCCTCTAGCAGTCTCGCTTACGTTCACACTCGTCATGCGCGGTGGCAAGCTGCTTGTCTTGCATTTTGTGCGCAGGCAACACCACCAGATGCGACTATGGGAGGAGTCTCAAGTGACAAGATACCCTCGTCCCCAGTCCTCGGCTTGGTCTGCCAAGTCCCCACGGCTCCTGCCAAGGTGTCAGGAGTGGGGGGGATGGATTTTCCATCGACAACCATGGTGGAGCTTGGCTTTGGTAAGGCGACTGTTGTGGAGGGCAGGACGGTTGAGGCAGATGATGCTACACAGCAGGCACAGTTAGTGAAGAGAGCAGCGGGGGAAGACGTCCGTCCTGATATAGACTCTTTGTCAAAGGAGGATTGATCTGATGCTAAGTCAGAGTTGGAGATGGAGATGGAGATGGAGATGGAGATCATTCATGCCTTGGCGGATGACGTGACGACGGTCGATGCAAGAGCTGCGCCTAACAATGTGCGTGCTCCCACATTGGCTTGTGTGGAGACAGCCATGGTGCCAAGTGATAGCAGACGTCCGCGTGTGCGACATGTCGGCATCGGCAGATGAGCTTGCACCAATTAGCCCTCTGTGTGTGGCTGCCACAGAGAGCGTAGGACAAGCTGTAAACCTCAGGCTCATAGCTCCCTTGACCACCATGGCAATTTGAGCCGACAACATTGCTACAAACATTCGAGCTAGAGTTCTTGTGCACAAGCATCTACACTCCGTAGTGGACGCATAGGAGGTTGCGGTGGCCCGAGTGGAGGTGCCTGTGCAAAATTTTGTGGCCGAGCTCCAGGATGTCGGGAACCGTTGGGACACCACGATTGCTTGGACATGACAGGCTAACAAAGAGTGCATGGAGGATGTGCACACACATCTCAAGGTAGCTGAGGGGTCTCCACAGGGTACACGTTTGCGATGGACGGACCTCCAGTAGCAAGTGGATGATGGGCTGCCCAGCAGGGGTCGGGATGAGCACCACGATACTGAGCGCACATTCGATGACCATGACAACACCGTAGATGCACATGTACCTACTAATGCCGACGTCTAGCAAGTAGCTGACAGCCGAGCAATAGGTGTGTTGTTAGCAGTTGGTGCCTTTGCAGTAGCGGTTCCTACAACCCCATACGATTCATGTGGCGACTCAATGTCTGGTGTCCATGCCCTACCAGCAGCTTGTGGCCAGGCGACACTTGCGTCTACCACTGACGCAAAGGACTTCGACTTGTGTGACGAGTAGGCGAAGCTCCACTCCATCCTGCGGGATGAAGCCGCGAGGCTCGAGGAGGCTCTGGCTCTCATTGATGTGCATGCGATGGAGGTCCATGTTTAGGTCCGTGTTGAAACTGATCACCTACATGCCACAGGTGCAGCTGACCAGTCGGCAGCCGCGCCTGAGCTCATCGAGGTACACACATGCCTTGATGTTGCGGACACTACGAGACGATATACAGCTCATTATTTGGTGGCCATGCAACAGGTGATTGATTTAGAAGAGGCCCTCAGTGTTGCACTAGTTGCACCAATAGGGGATGACAACAGTGACCAAAGTAGTGATGATGACAACGATAGCAACAAAAACGACAACGAAGACGACTCTACAGGGTGAGGCTATGTGTTAGCAAGTCCCACGAGCATTGTCGTCACCCTTGCTATTTCTGTGCGGGGGTATGTGGCCATGGGGAAGCCGTACTCCCTCCTCAATAATTGTGTTGGATGCAGTCATTAACCTTACTCATGTTGAAAGCCTCTACCGCATAGGCAAAGTGTTAGTGTGCGGTTGACTTGGGTCAAGGTGCTGATGGTTGAGACCCGCACACTTGATGGGCTGTACCAATGTGAGAAGAAAACCTTGTACCTTGAAACCACCATCACTGTTGTCGCGTTGTCAAGCTCTGTAGTCCAAGGGGAGTGTTGGTGTTGGTGTGTTGGCTTTGGCCTGACACTCTTATGTGGACAGCGTGGTTAGCTTGGGTTTGGCACGATGCTCTCCTTGAGTTTATGCTGGTCAAGACCCATGCACCTAGTGAGGTGTACTGGTGTGACGTGGAGACCCATTGTCTCCATGTGTCATGCATGATCCATGCATGGTGTGGTCCAGACCCCGACATCCGAAGACATTTTCCGGGTTAATGAGGAGACCTTGTTTCTTTGTACCTCTTGCATGATATTTGATACGTAGGTGTGTGATTGACTCATTGCATGGTCAAGATCCAGGAACTTGGTGGGATGCACCATTGTCATGAAGAAACCTTGTGCTATGGTATGCTTGATTGGTGCTTACCATGATTGGTTGCACGGGGCCATTCATCCCTGCCTTCACTCAGACATCGTCATGGTGATGGTTTTTTCAGCCAGGGGTAATGTCACTATGTGTGGCTTCTACCTTTCTCAAGCGACAACCATGGTGATTACCAGTACGTCCCTTGCTAAGGGTATAAAGCAGCGGTACAGAAGAGCACAATGAAAAAGTGGGCATCTAGAGGATCCCGAGATGTCTTAAGCATCAGCGACTTGACTGGTGTGACACAGGTGATGTTTAACTCCTCTGTGGTCGAGAACCACGCAACCGGTAGCCTATACCGGTGCAATGAGGAGACCTGAAGCTTTGCTGTGCTTCCCGACGTGGAAAGAACACGCTCACGTCTCGGTACTACACTCGTACGTTCATGGGTGCTCTTGGTGCAGTTTATAGTACTCTAGAATTTTCCCAGTGGATAGGCAATTTTGGATAATTTGCTTGTTTTACTTGCTATTCATGTATGGATGATGTGAAACCTCCTTGCGTGGGTCCGTTGCGTAGAGCTCATTGTTTTCCATGTTCTAGTGCAGACGTGCAGACGTGTGATGTTAACACCTAAGGAGTGAATTACAGCCAAACTATGGTTTTAGGTGAGTTTGAGCAGGTAAACAAACACTGCCGCTTGTAGCGACTCTTTGCGGCCAACAACTATTCAGGCTGATTGTTGCTCAGTTGTTACTCCCTCTCTGCAATTGTGTTCCATTTGAGCTTCTTGACACTCTGTACGTGTCCTAACCCAGACCCTTACAGTTTCATGCATGACTTGTGACTGTCATCACACACTGGCTCTGCGTTGACGCTTAGTTAAGTGGCAAGCAGTTAGGAAGGTTCTAGGAAGCTTCTAAGTTGGAGGATTCCGGAATATCCACCGAGCGAGGGGCAATTGGCCAGTTTTCCCTCGACTGTCGGAGTGAATATTGTGGTTCTCGTGACACGATGGGTTGTTTGTGAAATAATAAAAACACCCACTCGGAAAGACTAGGGACTCGTGTATGTCTTGTACATAACACTTCCCCTCCCTTTCAGTCATGATGTCCCCGCGCACGTGCAGGTATGGCCCGGAGACGGTGGTAGTAGCCGTCGATGAGATGCTCAACGTCACGGAGGTTGTCATAGGGTTCCCATCTATTGTGTGCGGCATCGTAGGCGTGCAACTTGATGAGATTTTCTGTTGTCTTGCCTCATCGCTGGTGGCCAAGGATGTCCTCAATGACGTACTCCGTATCTTTGTCCACTTGAACAAGAGGCCGAGGAGGGACATCTCTGCCAGGGAAGTTATCTCCAGGGTTTTGGTTGTGCTTGAGTCTGCAGATATGGAACACTGGATGAACTTGCATAGTGTCGGGGAATTTCAGTCAAGCAACGACAGGGATTTGCATGCGCTCAATCTCAAATGATCCGGACCATTGGGGTTTGAGCTTTGAACAGTAGGATCCGTGGAGCTTGATGTTTGCCGAGCTGAGGACTTTGTTTCTTGTGGCGAAGATGTCATTGCTAACATGTCAGTCAGCTGCTCTCTTCATTTCTGCTTGCTTCTTTGCGAGGGTTTGCCATGTTTCCTCGCAGATGGTGGTGAAGTCTCAGCATTGAACGTCAACCGAGTGCATGTTCCTACGACTTTGTAGTCCGGCTCGTGTAGTGGGAAGTTTTCCATACACCACTTTAAATGGAGCTTTACCGGTTGCAGTAGAAACCACAAAGTTATATGCAATTTCGGCGATCGGGAGTTTTTGTGCCCAATCCGTACCATGAGGTTTGCATAATGTTTGGAGAAGCTGTTTGAGCGCTTGATTTTTCTGCTCGGTTTGACCGTCGGTTTGAGGATGAAACGCCATTGAAATTTGGATTCTATTGCCACAGCGAGTCATCAATTCGTGCCCAAAACGACTGGTAAATCGACCGTCTCTGTTGCATTGATGGTTCTCGATGTACTGTGTAGCCATACGATGTTGTTTAGAGACAGCCATATCGTTCCCTCGGTGGTGACGGTGGTCATTTTTTGGATGAAGTGGGATATTTTGGAAAACCTGTTGATGACCATGAGGATTTCATCATATCCATTGGGTGTGACCGGTAATCCTATGATGAAGTCCATGGAGATGTCTTCCCATGGTTCCGTTGAAACAGGGAGCGGTTGCAGTAGTCCAGGTGGCCTCGTGCCACAGGATTTTTGTCGCGGACATTTGTCGTAGGTTTTGCACAATTTGGCCACGTCGGATTGCATCTTGTCCCACCAATAGTTTTTTGCCAGCTTTGTCAGCATCTTGTCCTCTCCAAAGTGTCCACCTGGTCCCGTGCCATGGCACTCCTCAAGCATACGACAGAGTTCGTCGTTCGGGGGAACGACCACTTGGAGAGTGAAGGTCGTCGCCAGTAGGCTCCGCCAAACCAGAGTTTTGCTTTATCGTATCCGTCGTGCTGGTCGTAGCCTCGTGCGAAAAGTCGCTTGAGGTATGGATCATGTTGTAGCCGTAGCGTTGCCACGTCAGCCATAAAATCTGGCCGGCAGCTGAGTGCATCTGCCGGAATGATTTTGCCTGGCCGGTACTCGATTTTGCAGTCGAACCCGGATTCAAGGAACTACATCCATCGTGTTTCACGTCGGCTGAGATTTGGCTGCATCTTCAAATCTTTAAATGCGCGGTGGTCGGTGCGCACAATGCATTGGTGTCACTCCAGGTAGCATCGCCACATCTTGAACGCGTTCACGACCCCCAGCATCTCCTTCTCATAAACTGCAAAGTTGAATTCCAGTCCTCGCAATTCTTTGAGACATGTAGGGGACCGGCTGTTTGCCGTTGCCATGGTCTTGTAGAATGATCATGCCAATGGCTCGGTCTGATGCATTAGTAGCCATGACGTTGTCGACCGTTGGATCAGCTAATTGTAGGGCTGGCGTCGAGGTCAGAGTGTTTTGCAAAGTGGTGAATCCTTCTTGTTTGCAATCTCAACACCGCCACTCATGTTCTTTTTGAGTGAGTTCAGAAAGAAGCGCTCACACTCAGGCGTAGACCTGTATCAATTGCCCGTAGAAACTGCAAAATCAGAGAAAACCTAAAATTCTCAAACATTGGTCAGCGTCGACCAATCAACGATTGCTGCCACATTTTTTTGGATCCATGGTGATCAGTCCACTGTTGATAACGTGACCCAAGAACTCGATTAAAGGACGACCAAGTCGTATTTTGAGAGTTTTTAGAACAATTTCACTCTTTGTAAAACTTTGAGAAGTTTTCGAGGATTTCCATTGTTCTCCTTTGGGTGCATCTGTACGCCAAAATGTCATTGGCGTACAGTACAACAAAATTGTCAAGGTACGGCCAGAAAATGTTGATTACCGCCACAAACGTTATCGGGGCAATTGTGAGTCCAAACGGCATGATCGTCAACTCAAAGTACCCGTAACGGATTTGGAATGCCATTTTCTCAATGTCGGCACCTCCCACACGTATTTGGTGATATTCGTTGCGTAAGTTGATTTTGCTCAGAATGTGAGTCCTTCGGAGTTGGTTGAAGAGTTCGTCAGCTTGGAGAAGAGGGTAGCCATTCTTGATGGTTGCGTCCTTCAATGCCCAATAGTCCACGCACATCCGCACCTTGCCGGTTTTCTTTTTAACGAACAATACTAGTGCAACGTATGGTGATGTGGATGGGTAGATGAACCCCTGACCAAGCATCTCATTGAGCTGTTTTCTTGGCTCGGTCAGCTCATGATCGCTCATCTGATAGGTTCCTCAAATGATAGGTCTGCTGCCCGGCTTCGAGTCAATGCGATGGTCGATGTTTCTTTGAGGAGGTAGATTCTTTGGGAGTTCGTCGAGGAAGACGTTCGCAAACTCTTGGATAGGCGGTGCAAACTCTTTAGCTACCATCGCAAACTTTGTCAACGCCGATGAGGCTCATGAGGCTAATGATGAGTCAGCTACGACCACTTCCTCCTCCTCCATTAGCTCAAGATGTATGAGCCATGCATGAGCTCCTCGTTATACACATTGTTTGGCCACGTTAAGGAGTATCGGCTCCATAGATTGTCGCTTCTCGGCTTCCGCGGCTTCCTTTGCTGCTTCCATCTCTACTGTTTCTGCTGTCGGCTTTCGTCTCGTACACAAAAGTTTTCGTTTGGCACTGTCAATCTCCGTGTAGACATTGCCGCTGTTCCAGTTAACCTGTGGATTGTGCCTGTACAGGACATCTCGTCCAAGGATGATTTTGTGATCGCTCATTGGACAAGACCTCCAGACCGCTACATCCCGTACATCTCCCACTTGTAGTCGTAGTGGTTCTTCGAGTCTCCGTATCTGTAGTCTTTTGTTGATGGTTTTTCCTTCAAACACCCCTGGTTCAGTCTGCAAACCCAGCTTGTGAACCATGTCGTTGCTTACGAAGCTGTGTGAATCTCCTCCATCCAATAATGCTGGTACCATTATTCAACTTCTGCATCCTCGAGACTAAACTTTTAGCGGTATTACCGGTTGGTCGTCCTCGTATCCCTCGTCAGACTTTGTGATCTCAGAAACCCTCTGCAATGACGTAGGCCATTTACATGGGCGATCATTTGGTACACATTACTCCTCACGGACAAGAGTTGCGCCTTTTACTCCTGCCCTCTACCATTTCCTAACTCATTTTTCTATGACTTTACCCCCTTTTTTGCCTGCTGCTTGCTCTGAAATTTGCGAGCGATGTGTCTACATTTTCTGCAGTTGTAGCAGGTTTGCGTATCTCTCTGGTCAACGACATCCACTTCCATCAGAGTCAAAGATTCCGTCGTCTGGTTCTTTCCATTTCTACGATAAGTGTGGTCAGGAGGTTGCCAGACGTAGGATTCCTGGATCTGATCGCTGTAGTTGACGCTGTCGATCCTCTTCGCTGTTGCAATCATCCACGAAAATTCATTATGGATGCCGACTATAGCAATTGCTTTCCGGGTATCTCAATTGAGGCCATTGTTGTAGTGAAAACAGAGTTCGTTGGGGGTAATTTCTGCTCCGGTGATGATGTCGTGGAATCTTTGCGTATACTCCACCACGCTGGACTGCAAACGTAGGCACTGGAGCTTGTACCGTACATCGGACTTCTCCTTCATTCGTCCAAATCGTGCGAGCATTGCACGCAAGAATTCATTCCAGTTGGTTGTTAGCATCAGCACGTCTTGCCGTTGTCGGTTGACCTGCTCCAAGGGTAGAATGCCAGCAGTTGGCGATGTGAGATGGGGGCCATGGGCCGTTGATGCGGCTCCGCCGGTATCCTACTGCCATTGGATGGTCTTTAGGCCAGAAGACCAGCTTATTGCAATGCCACACAAAATCACGGCCGCGAAGTCAACTTTCTTTTGATTTTTTTTTACCCCAACAGCGGTGAAGTACACCTCCAAACTCGTCCGCCACATCCAAACCGTTGGTCCCTTTGGGTTTGCAGGATCGAATGGTTCTGGTGGAGCCGGACAAGTTTTGGGTTTGCTTCAGAGTTGGGAAATTCTCTCGACAAGCACCGCT
Organism: Penium margaritaceum; assembly: GCA_023375785.1. Taxonomy (NCBI): domain Eukaryota; kingdom Viridiplantae; phylum Streptophyta; class Zygnematophyceae; order Desmidiales; family Peniaceae; genus Penium; species Penium margaritaceum. The sequence continues at coordinate 45,882 of SZWC01005335.1, forward strand.
TCATGCGCGCTTGCATTGTGAAGAGCCTCCATCACGAAATTGAGTTGTTGGAGCAGGTGGTTGTTGATCCCCTCGATAGTGGAAACCATGTTCGCTAGTTCCTCATTGATCCACGCCTGTCGCCCAGTGCCATCTATCATCCCCGTTGTTGTCGCCGAGGGTGTCGGTTGGGATGGCTGGTTTATCGCCGTTGGGTCCATGACCAGATTGGTCATCGAAGCCGTAGGGGGTGTTCCAGCTGCCGCAAAGCCTGCCACACTGTCGCTTCAGGATTTGCATCGGCATGTTCTGATCCTCCATCATCGAAGTCGTTGCCAAAGACCCGCAGCTGGTCGTCGATTGCGCTCGCTTGCCTCACGCTGTAGTCGCAAATTCTGCAAAATCTTGACGTGCGAGATGCACAAACGGCTTGTGCGAGATAGTCCTCCAGATGGGTAAAGTACTCGGATGCCTCTCCAACACCGTTGCGCTCTGATACCATGTGTTACGCTCAACGGAGCGTAGATGGTTTATATGTATGATTTATGAGGCAAAACACAGTTTAGAGTTTGGGACACTTGAGAAATTCACAATTAGCACTACGTGTACTTTGATGACAAGTGTCGAAATGATCAAACATATACATACAAGTGCCGAGTTACTAAGGAGGCATAGTCGGGGTCGTTGGGTGGATTGCCGAGCAACGCGCGTGGAGTCGCGTCGTGAGTGGTCGGATTCAAGAAGGTCCACCAATAAGTCGGGGGTCTTCGAGAATCAACTGTGAAGATGCAAGATGCATCTTTATAAAACTGGGTTCGTCTCGGTGTGTCAAGAAGTCGACTGAAAGGTCGTGATACTTCTGATCGGAGGTTCGCGAGAATGGTTGAAGTTGTCGGAAGGTTCCGCAATATCCACTAGAGGTGGGACTATTGGCCAGTTTGCCCTTGACCTTTGGAGTGAATATTGCGGTTCTTGCAACGCGATGGGCTGTTTCTGTAATAACAGAAGTTTCCACTCGGAAATACTAGGGACTTGTGTACGTTTGGTACGTAAAAGTTATGGACCTCGTGAAACATTTGAATCATGTTGTGGTATGCATTGGGATAATAGGGTTTTGCTACACTGCAAACAACATAGATAGTTTACAGGGATGAGGTGTGTTGCAGAAGAATATTCAAGGACATGGGGAAAAGGGATACTTTGTATCAAACATAAGTGTACTTCGATGAAAAAGTGTCGGTCAAGTCGAGCGCATACATGTTATGCCGAGCGAAATGTAGGTGATTCACAACAAAGAGGTGCGGGACAACACAAGATTTGAGGAGTTTTCACGAGTGGATGATTTACATTAAGCAATAAGTGTACTTTGATGATAAAGTGTCGAGTCAGTCCAGCACATATGCTTAATGACAAGAACCAGAGCGAGTCATATGTTGGGTCCTCGGTGTTTGAGCTGAGAGACGTGTGCGAATTGGCACTGTGAGTGGTTGCTTTGAGAAGCTCTGCCAAGAATCAGGGGGCTTCAAGACCATTGAGGCGCGCTTTAACAAAAATCCAGCGTATTCAAGAAGTTGACAAACCAGTATTGAACCATCGATATGGTTCACAAATGTGTCGCACACACCATTCTTACGGTTAAAAAAATGGTCGTAAAAAAACTATCGGTTACTTCAGTTACTCAATGCTCACGTTTCAAGGAGCCGAAGCCCACAAAATGTATGTATGTATACATACATATATCTACATATATGGGCTATAGTCTAGTATGACTCTAACCCGGAAAATAAACCTTGGCTAGATTTGAGATGAATGGAGTGCTACGATGCAAAATCCATCGTGTCACTCCTCCTACACTCTTAAAGCGTTGCAAGGGTCCTGTTTCTGGCATGAGAATGCCACATGGAAGGAGTAGGATTAGGTTGTATGTTTTCAACTGTGTCCTATGACAACCCTGTCCGTTCCGTCATGACACGTCTCAGCCAAAATGGTTGAGGCGGCCAGTCACTCGGCCTCCTTAGAAAGCACTTTCTGAGAATCCACATTTTGGGTTTAGAAGTTAGTTACAAAATGGACCATGTCCGTTGCATTGCCATCAGAGCCAACGCTTCGGCAAGATGGAAAAAAAAATCTTGACTTCACAGGTGCGCTGGATGTGCCCATCGACGGGCGTATTCAATCATCGATGTAGTTTACAACGAGAAAAGGGAAAGAGAAGAGTTTGGGCAGTTTTCTCCAAACTTTGTCCAATCGACGGAGCAAGCAAGAGCTTGCTCTCACTCCAAGAGCATGAACAAGCTAAAGGTTCCATCCACTTGTCCCCTAGCAAGCCAAATGCTTGCTGGGACTCCGGTGAGCATTACACGAAACAGCACCCAGGACAACACAGCTTGACCTTGTTGAGCTATGCTCAGATCGGTGACCTCGAGCTTGATGAGAGGAGACTCCCCTTATCAGATAGAGATGAGAGGTGAGGGGAGACTTTCCCCCGTCCTCTCTTTTCCTGTTCATGGCAATGAAATCACCTAGGGGGAGGAGAGGGATGCGTCCCTCTTTCCCCCCTCATCCATGGCGTCAAGGGGGAGGAGGGGGGAGATGTCCCTCCTCTCCCCCTCATCCATAGCACTGGATGTGCCAAAGGGGAGGAGAGGGACGGAATCCCTCATGTGTTCTGTGACCACTCAACGACTCATCTACTCGCTACAATTGACACACGTTTTGTGCGGTCCATGCAAAACGTATGGACCGCACAAAACGTGTGTCAATTGTACAGTTACACGGGCGTCGACCACGTCATGGACGTTAGTAACGATTACACTACCGGCAATAGCACAAGTGCTGGTTGCAAAGTTATTGTCGGTGTAGAATGTACCACTGAAAGCAAGCGCCAGTTGCATCTTAAGCACGGATGCCAAATGTATTTGTGATGCTATTACTGAATGCACTCCTCATGGTCTTTGCAGGAAATGGTCAAAGAAAATGCCCATTGCGCATCCACAGAGGTGTTCATTGTACCAAGGATGTTAGGTAAGTCGTTTGTGCTTTGATTCCAATAATGTGAAAATGTGAGTGCTGATCGCAATCATCACATACGCGGTGGTGGAAATCCCCTCAGGAGGGTCGATAGCATGAAACACACAAGTGCCGATTGCACTTGGAATATGGCTACCATGGAAAATGAAATTGCAACGTTCACGCAAGTACTGAATGCACAATTGACACAAGTGTTGAATTCTTGGTTGAAAAATGTGTGGGTAAAGTTATTGACTGGAGTACAAAATGCATTATTGTCATAAGCACCGGTTGCACGGTCAACAAAAGTTGTAGGTTGCAATTTTGGCATGGGTATCAAATGCACCATTGATTTGAGTGTTGAAAGCACTGTGGGCATAACTTTCCCGGATAAACTCGTCATGTCAGTGTCGATGGTATGGCACATATCATAGATGCCGATTGTATCGATAACATGGGTGTTGATTGTACCCTTTTCTTCAACTACCTTTTTTCGCAGCAAACCAACTACTAAAACAATGTGATCTATGTACAGGGTAGTTTTATGGGCAAGTTCATTGAGCGCGTCGTTCGAACCACCGAGAACATGTCCGTCAAAGTTTATCGGACAGCAAAGTTCAAATGATATGCCTTATAAACGTAATGATTCCATGTCATGTACCTAGATGCATCAGTACCTCTCGGAGCTTCTGTGCTTCATTTGTCATGGTCGATGAGAACATCGGTCCGTGATTGAATGTGTTGAGATGAAACCCTTGAATAAGAGCTCAATGGTAAAAGCGTTGAAACCCCATCACTTAGTGAGTGATCGATAGAAATCGTCGTATCTGACTGGTATCAAAGATGAAAAGGTATATGAGTGTATGTACAACCTCGTTCAAAAGACAAGGATGATTGTCAGTGGGGGGTTGTGACCACGCCAAAAAAAGCAAGGGTACCTTCATGGATCCTCAACAATCTGATACACCATAGAGCAGTGGTCAAAGACTACAACATTCACATTGTGGCGTGTGATAAGATCGACAAAATGTTGAAAGTGAACAAGAAGTTAAAGGTGTCACTGGAGGTGAGACCTTCATTCTATAAACACTCAATGAGTGAACATAAAAAAATTCAAGAAAATGTTCTTGAACCGATGTCAGTGACATGACTTCATCCAATGTTCTACAAAAATTCTTGCAGAAAATGGGCGATGCCCCGTTTCTACTATTACAGTTTTAGGGTACTGTGATGATCTCATTGTTTTCCACAACCCAATTACGACATAGTTGGGATCAATTCATGGTCTAGGTTTCAGGCCCAAACATTATGGCTGTGGAGACAACCAATAAGCCGGTTGCATTGTGCTAACAGTGTCTTAGAGCCCACATCTTGGTGGTCTGACCGACCACATAACGAGTCATCATTTTGAAGAAGTCTCAAACTTGAGGACTTCATGACACAGTACACCAGTCGTGTATGTCAAGTCCTTAAAACATTGTGCTGATAGATTCTGATCATGCCAAAGCTTTGGTGTTACATCGTCTATGTGATATCAGTGTGCAAGATAAAGTCAACATGTAATTTGTTGGAGTGTAATCAATCTCCGACTGAGATCATGATAACTGCGGTGTAGTCAAAGCACGCTTCTTTGATCTGGAAGGTCATGGTGAAATGACTGAAGTCACTCAATTTTGGGGATGGTTCAATTGATGTGCATTCCCGAATGAAAGTGCAATACATTTTTTTATGTCATCAGGTGGTATTCACAACGATTGTTATTTGTCAGATGTCTTTCATGATGGCGGTACCCTCTATAAGTACCTTAGGTAAGGCATATTATCACTATTGTATTGAGTGGAAGTACTGGATGTATACGATAGAAGACATTGAAGAAATATGAATTATTGCGACTGGACAAACACAATTCATTGACAGGGTCGTAAATGGAATCCTAGTTTGTGATTACATAAACACCAAAAGATTATGAGTTTGGAACCAGTCATTCCGGGATGATCGGATGTGATACAGAAGTTTTTTATCACAAACACATGGAATTGAGACCCGAAATGCTTCTTTCCAACTTGTACTGCATATATTGTGATCATGGTACACCCGTCCGTGAAAAAAATGTTATGAGCACTTTTGTGGATGTGATCCACGATTGTTGAGATCAGTTATCTCAGCTAAATTAGCTGAAATCAATGTGATTTTGAGAGGGACGTGAGATGCAGCCTACGGTCCCCATTGCAAACAAAAATAAGGGGATGATGGTTGAGACTAAGATCATCTAGGTCGGAGAATTGTCGTGTGTGATGACAAATTTTGACAGTAACTACACGTGCCATATGACCAATGCCGCCTCCTTCAAAGATGAGTGCAAACTTTGAATGGAAAAACAAGTGTGTGTGTGTTGGCCTGAGGGTGAGTGTGCACCCTGGAGGGTCCCTAGCAGTGGCTGGTTCACACCACCAACTGGTTTTGGAGAGACTGAAACTGTGGAGGCAACTGGTTCCAAGGATGGCAGAAAACTGGTCTGAGAGTGAGGCAATAGTTTTGGCCTCAACTGACTGGGAATGAACTCTTGATCAAGGCTCACAATCAGTGGCATTTTATAGCCACTAATCTAAGCTTTCCAGAACACCAAAGCATGCCAGATTTGAAGCTTCCTAGCAGATTCTATGGCTTCTAGAGTGGCCCTTGGTAGGTTGTCCTTTTCCCACCTAGGAAGGCATCCCTTCCCAGATTCCTCTGCTTGCTTCTAGTAGGAGGGAAGGTGTCCAGAAGACTTAGACACCTCTAGATGCCTTGTAGGACAAGTCACCCCTTCTAGAAGGTGTGCCACCTTCCTGGACCCTCACCTGGCCTTCTAGAAACTTAAAGAGGAACTCTAGAGGTTGAGCTAGCTTCCTGGCATCTATTTTCCACCTCCCTTGAGGCAGGGCAGAAATTGATCTTATGGGACTTGAACCCGGGCCCCTGCCTCTAGAGGTGGACACCATTAACCAATAAGCCACCTTGGCTTGTCTTTTTGGTGTTCCCTTTTGGAGTCACTCCTGCCATGGTGAGGAGCATTACTCCAACAGTGTGCATTGTGACTATTTCTTAGGACTTTGGTGCCTCCCAACCCTAAGATAACACTAGCATGCGAGTTGCATGGGCTTGGTAGAGCTTGGATGAGTTCATCCAACCAACCCATGGGTGCCGAAAGAGGTCTGGTAGACCTACGTGTGGTCATGAACATGTGGTTACAAACCGTGAGGGATGATGCCTAGATATTGGATTACATATACTAAAAATTTTACAGGGAGGTACCACCTTGGCAACAACCCCTGAAAAGAAGTCATTTTTAAATGACATAGGAATTGTTATATTGACCTGGATGGTTTTTGCAGGGGCGCCCGTTTAATTGCTTATATGGATGCTCCTTGCAAAGGGGGTGGAGGTATCACGACAATAGCTTGCTGAACACATGAAAAGTCATGCTATGTATCCTCTTCGAAACTGACGAGACATTGTTGACAATGTACGTCCGGAAAGGCATCAACTATGCCATTGATAAACATGTGTGATGAGTTTTCAGTGAAGAATAACCAACACTTGTAAAAATCATACAAGGATTGTTCGTGTCTCATCTTGACAAGAGCCGAGGTATCAGGTGATCAACAGTGGGTATTGTATGCAAACAACCATAATCACAAAAACCACATATGTCTATGATTGATTGTTTGTGAATGTGATGCAACCGTGTTATGGGTGACATGATTTCATACTTGTGATTTTTCTTATGGTTGACATCATGAAGTACGCAATGATGACATATTCATGAGCAAAGACAAAACGGGATGACTCACATCAAAGGGGAGGAATGTAGCCCACAAATCATTCTTACGAGTAAAAAATGGTCGTTGAAGAGTTATCGAGTACTTTGACTACTCGAGGCTTGCGTTGCAAGGAGCCAAAACCTAGGGAGTCTAATTAGAATGTAGCCCAAAGAATAACCCTTGGCTGGATTTCAGACGACAAGAGTGTCGCGATGGAAAATCCATTGCATCACTCCTCCTCCACTCCGAGAACATCACAACAGTCTTGTTTCTAGCATGCCAGTGCCACACGGAATGAGTAGGATTAGCTTGCATGTTTTCAACCATTCCCTATGACGACGTTGTGCATTTTCCGTGACGCTTATCAACCAAAATGGCTGAGGCAGCCAGTCACTCAGCCTCCTTGGACTACACTTCATGAGAGCCTATATTTGGGATTCAGAATCCAGTCTGAATACAAACCATGTCCATTACAGAAAAACTTATGTTGACCATTATGAAAAGTGGTCAAAGTTTTCAGAACCTTCTGGAATGGCACAACGGAGGTTGGTGGAGGTGCAATTAAACACCCTTGGTCAATCGGCGTAAAGATCCTGAGGTTGTCCCGCGATGGGCCATGAATGTAATGTCAGAAATACCAACACATAGAGTTTAGGAAGTCTTGTACGTCAAGGACGTAACACTTCTCCCCCTTCTGGCCATGACATCCCGGCACGTTAGCAGACGTAGGTTGGTGACAAAGATAGGTTCCATCAATCAAGTGATCGAGGTAGCGGAGGTTGTCGTAAACTCCAAGTTGTTGTGCGTGGCACCATAGCCGTGCCACTTGACCACATACTCGGTCATTTTTCCATGACGTTAACATCCAAGGATATCTTCGGTGACGTACTCCGTATCCCCTTCCACTTGTACAGGAGGTGGTGGTGCAACGTCTTGGCCTGGGTAGTTTGTCCTGGGGTCTTGGTAGTGCTTGAGCTTGCTGATATGGAGTATAGGGTGGATTGCCATGCATTCAGACAGTCAAAGGCATGTGACAATAGGGATTTGCATTCTCTCAATCTCAAATGATCCCAACCAGGGGAGTTTGAGCTTTACAAAGTCCAATCTTCAGAGTTTGATGTTTGTTGAGTTGAGGAGGACGCAATTGCCAGTGCTAAACATGTCAATCTTGCGATGTCAGTCAGCCGCTCGCTTCATAGTTGCTTGTGGCTTTGCGAGGGTTTGTCGCGTTTCCTCCCAGGTACTTGAGAAACCCCTGCAATGGATGTTGACCATGGCAATGTCGCTCTCACTCAATAATCCTACTCTTGTGGTGGGAAGTTTGTCATAAACCACTTCGAACGGTGTTTTTCCCATTGCGGTGGAAGTGGTGGAGTTGTTTGCGAGTTCGACGGTCGGTACTTTGGCTGCCCAATTGGTGCCGTGCAGCTTGCATAAAGTTGAGAGAAGCTGTCCAAGCATCTGGCTGGTCCGGTCCGTCTGCCGGTCTGTTTGAGGATGGAACGCCATTGCTAACTGGACACGACTGCCGTAACACGTCATCAGCTCATGCCAAAAGCAGCTAGTGAAGCGGCCGTCTTCATCACTGATGATGGCATGTGGCACGCCGTGCAGACATAAGATGTGATTTAGAAATAGCTGCACTGTTTCTGTTGGAGTGATGGTGGTCATCATCAAGATGAAGTGTGACAACTTAAAAACCTGTCCACCATGATGAGGATGTCATCGTAACCTTATCCCATCACAAAAGTCATGTTGAATTCAGTCCATGGCTCCGTCAAAATAGGAAGTGGTTGGACTAGACCGGGTGGCCTCGTGGGAAAATATTTGTGTCTCTGATTGGTGTTGCATGATTGCCGTAGTTTGTCATAGACCACCTCAAATGGAGTTTTATCCGTTGCGGTGGAAGTTGCAGAGTTGTACCCGAGTTTGGCGGTCTGTAGTTCCATGGCTTGTGGTTTTCATGAAGTGTGGGGAAGTTGCTTGAGCGTTTTCTTGGTCCACTCGTTCTGCCCGTCGGTTTGAGGATGGAACACCGTTGATAGTTGGATCCAACTGCCATAACATGTCATCTATTCACCCAAAAACGGCTAGTGAAGCGGCCATCTCCGATACTGATGATGGCAACTAGCACACAGTGTAGCCACATGAGCTGATTTAAAACTTGTGTTGTTCCGTCTATATTGTTCATGGTCATTGTCGAGATGAAGTGTGACATTTTCTTATATCTGTCTATCACCACTAGGATGGTCTCATAGGCCTCGGGAGTAGCAGGCAATCTTGTCACGATGTCAAAGTTGATGTAGACCCACGAGCCTTTAGGAAGTGGGAGGGGTTGGAGTAGTCTTGGTGGCTCCGTGAAACGAGATTTTTGCTGCTGACAGGTGTCGCATGATTTGTAGAAAGCTGCCACCTCCGCCTGCATCTTTTCCAACAGGTAATACTTCACCGGTGTCTTGAGTGTCGTGTTCTCCCCAAAGTGTCCATTTGGATTGGTGTCATGGCACTCCTTCAATAGCATCCATTGTAACTCCTCGTTCGGTGGCACAAAAACCTGGCAAGTACATTTTCGTCGCGAGTAGGGGTCGTAGAATTTGAACTTGGTCTGATTGTACCCGCTGAACTCCTTGAAACCCTTCACCAACAACCTCGTATGGTATGGATCTCCTTCCATCTCGGCCATCAAGTCTGGGTTCCAACTCAGGAAATCTGCTGGATTTCTTCTTCTAGGTCGTTACTCCATGTCGTAATCAAAGTAGGACTCAAGGAAATCCATCCATTGAAAATTCTACGGCTCAGATCTGGCGGTGTCCTGAGATTTTTGCGTGCATGTTGATCGGTGCACACAATGCATCGCTAGAATTCCAGGTAGCATCACCATGCTTTGAACACATGCACGACTACAGGCATTTTGTTCTCATGCACCGAGTAGCTGAGTTCTGGTCCATGTAGCTTTTGCAACATGTACGCGATCAATTGTTCCCCACCACTGTTGTCTTGGAGGAGAATGGCTATGATTGCTCAATTGGATGCATCAGTGGCCATGACATTGTCCACCATTGGATCTGCCAATCATAGGACTGGCACCGAGGTCAGAGCGTTTCTCAAAGAAGAAAACACTTCTTGTTCAATATCTCCCCAACTCCTCTTGATGATAGTCGGAATGAGGTTGAAAAGAGGCGCTAACACCCATGCGTTGTCCTTTACAAATCAACGGTAGTGATTGTCGAATCCTAAAAACACTTGGACGTTCCGAGCATTGGTTGGCGTCAAACAATCACCAACTGCCTCCACCCTTTTCATTTCCATAATTACCTGTCCATCGCAGATGGTGTGGCCCAAACATTTAGTCAAACGGCAACCAAAATCACATTTCAAGAGTCTCTTGGTAAAACTTCTCTCTTTGTAAAATCTTGAGAACTTTTTGGAGCTGTCAATTGTGATCCTCCGGGAAGTAATTGTACACTAGGATGTCTTCGAGATGTATGATGACAAAATCGTTGAAGGAAGGAAAACTTTTCTTCATCGCTGCCATGAATGATAAGGGGACGTTCATAGGCCCAAAAGTTATGGCCGTAAACTGAAATTTTCTGTATTTTGTGCGGAATATTGTCTCCTCGTTGTCCTTGCAGAATACATGGATCTGATGATAGCCATTGTATAGGCCAATTTTGGTGAGAATTTGTGTCCTACAGAATAGGTCAAATTTTCAGTCTGCTCCCGGAAGAGGGTAGATGTTTTTTCTTGTTGATGTCGGTAAATTCCCAATAGTCCACACACATCTACATCTCTCTGGTTTTCTTTTCCAAAGAAAAACTACAGGTGACGTGTACTGTGACGTGGATGGTCTGATAAACCCCTGATCAGTCATTTTGTCCAGTTGATTTTTGAGTTCGGTCACCTTGTGTTTGCTCATCCAATAGGTATCCTTTACCGTCAGCCTACTGTTTGGCTTCAGGTATATTTGGTGATCGCCGTTTTGTTGCAGAGGTAACTCTTATGGCATTCCGTCATGAAAAACCTCAATGGAACTCCTTGACGAGTAGTGAACACTCCTTCGGCATGGTTTTAAACTTGTTAGGTGTTAAGGCCGATGTGGTCGTCTTTGTTGCTACAGCTTCTTCTACTTCCCCTACCTTCACGTGGGCTAGTAACACTTGAGCTCCTTGTCGCACATGTATTTTAGCCATGTGCAAAGATCTTCTGCTCTAGTACACCTGCAGATTTGTGCCGGGACATAAAACCTTAGCCAATGATGAATCTTTGGTCGCTCATTGGGAAATTTCTCCAAACTGTTATGCCATGTAGATCCATTCTATAGTCGGAGAGGTTTGTAAGGTTGATGGATCTGCAGTCCCCCTTCAACAGTTTTTTCTTCAGATACCCCTGGTTTAATCTGCAAGCCCAGCTTATAAGCCATGTTTTTCCTTACAAAACTATGAGAAGCTCCTCCATCTAGTTGTGTCCGTGTCATACTGCAACTTTTATAGCCCCTTGATTGTACTCATAGCAGTATCACTGGTTGGTCATCCTCATACCCCTTGTCGGATTTTGCAATCTCAGGAACCCTCGTATGCAACGATGTGAGCCACTCAGATGGGCGATCGGTCGGTCCAAAAACTTCCACTGAACATGAGTGCCACCGTCTAGTCCTACCCTTCACCGTCTTCCGACTCCTATTTCTTCTCTCTGTTGCTTCTCCCTTTTTTCGCCAACTGTTTTTATTTCCATTAGACAGACAAGATGTGTACTGGCTTCACGCAATTCCACAGAGCCGATGATTGTATTGATCGACGCTGTCAATCTCCATCCAAGAGGAGTTTTTCACCGACTTAACTTTCCATGGCCATGATAAAGGCTGTGCCTTTGGCATCGCCAATAACTGGATTCATGCATGTGATCATTGTAGTCGGCGCTGTCCATGCAATTGGCTGCCGCAATTTCATCTGGAAGGTCATCTTGGATGCCAAAAATGACAGTTGCTTGCTGAATATCTCGCTTGAGGCCATTTTAGTAGAAGCAGAGCTTGACGGGGGCAAGGTAGCTACCGGTGATGATTTCGCAAAGATATCGCACGTACACTACCTCATTGGATTGTTGATGTAGGCACTCAAGCTTGCACCGTGTGCCAGAATTCTTGTTTATCTTCCCAACGTGGTCAAGTGTGGCACACGCAAAGTCAGTCCAGCTCTCCAGTAGACTCAAAGAGTCCTGCCACGTCAAATTAATCTGCTTGAGAGGTAGTATGGCTGCATTCAACGATGTAAGAGCAGTCGTGTGAGATGTTGATCGGACTCTAATGGTCTCCCACTGCTGTTGATTGGCCTTCACATCAGACCACCAACTCAAAGTCGTACCAAGTGAAAGGGATGCTCCAAGGTCAGATTTCTTCTTCTTTTTGTTGACCCCAGAAGCAGTTGGGTCAGTAACAAATCATTGGTCCAGGATCGAAGAGTTCAGGGAGCTCTTGTTTAATCAGAGGTTCACTCGAAAGTTAGAAATTTCTCTTGGTGAGTACTGCTTCTTGCATGTGTAAACTCTGTAGCTCGTCCATTGTCGTGTTGAGCTGCTGGAGTAGATGGGTGTTGAGGCTCTCGGTTCCCAAAAGCTTATGGTACAGGTCTTCATTGATGCAAGCCTGTAATCCGGTGCCTCTCGTTGTGCCAGGTGTCGATCGGTGATGGATGGCTCGGTGAGCCCAAGGGTTCCATTACCGGGTTGGTTGAGGTTGAGACGCAGTGGGAAATTAATTCAAGGGAAAAAGGACCCACTCGTGGATTTCAGGGACTCGTGTTTGTCTGGGACGTAACATGTTCAAAGTGAACCGAGGTAGGAAGCGCATATACCATGTTATCCGGCTGGATTTCAATGTTCTGCAGGCCTTCCCTGAATTCAGTTTGAATGTTTCCTCACTTAAAAAAAAAAAAGAAAAAAACAGAAAACGGAAACAAACCTTCCATTTTTCACATGATGAGGAACGCGAACTGTAAGGAAACGGTTCTTCTTTCATGGGGGTTGACCGCTTTATAGGATCATTATCTGTGATCACTGCGAGCTTGTCCACATGTGGTGTGAGAAGATGGAATTCTAGGTGGAAATGAGACTTGCATGTTGCCTTGTCCATTTCTTCCGAATAAGATTCCTCCTCTCGACATGTTCAGAACAATACAATGCTTTGCCATTGCGCATTGACAAACCGTAATGCAACATGTAGGTACTAAGAACTCACCTGGAAAAGGGGTTTGTCCATTTTGAAATAAAATGGTACTCTTTTTTTTTTTCTCTTTGCAAACTTTCATATGGTCAAAGAGCGTTCGATGTTTGCCTGCACGTTTTTGCCTTTCGAATTTCTCTACTTTTGTGAAGCCTGAGGTATGTGGTGTTCATTGGTATAACTACCAGATTTTTTGGGTTTCATCGTCCAAAATGTTTTTTTTTTGTTGTTTTCTAATGCATTTCTGTAGTCGTTTGAATACTTTTGTTGGCGCTGGACCCGCTTGACCAATCACTGTGGCCTTACTTGCGTCATTGCATGACAGCGAAGTGTAAGGTTACACCGTTTGTGGTATGATCAAGGTTTCTTTTTTGGATTTACGGATTTTTTTCCCATCGTTGTGAACTTTCTACCAACCAGTCATGTTTTGAAGTGCTTTTTCCCCCATCTCACTCTACATTATGTAGCCTTTGAAAGTGACCAGAAAATTCTGTCATATGGTTTCGGGCTTCCATTGCACAACAACTCTCGATGATTGTTGTGAGTACATTACAATCATGCCTTGTGAGGCAAAGGGTTTTGCAACCACCGACGCCACCCCCGGCGTGGACATTATAGTCTTGCAATTGCAGTCGCTCATGCCGGCAGTGCTACAATCTTCCAAGACGTCGTCCGCCACAAACTCCAAGTACAATACCTGTGCAGACTTGCACGTGCAGCGCTGTGCCAAAGCACCAGCAGAGGCTGAAGATGGCTGATGTAGACGTTGGCACAAAGTCACGCATGAGACACGAGAGACTCAGACGTGTGGAAAACAAATGCAGAAGCCTGGAAAGAAAAAAAATGCACTGGCCTCAAGTGTTCGCGGCAAATATCACAATGGCCTAAAACCTATGCAGACTCTTATGAAGCATAGAATGTTGCAGATGCAGCCGTGGTTAGCCGCAGTTCCTGCACAAGCATGGTTGGCTGAAGAAGAGGCCATAGAAGCTGACCCGTGAGACGATCAGTGGTCAGATGCTGAAGAGGGTGAAGCAGAGACCACCAAAGCAGAGGTTGCTGAAGCAGACACAAGACAGACTCCCGGGATGCATACGTAACAATTGCAATCATCCTAAACTGTCTGTGAAGTTTTCACGAGCACGAGAGAGAAAGTGGAGAAGTGGAATGTACCGGCATAGCCATCAGCTCATGCCCAGAGTTTGTGGTCACAAAAAATCATGTCATCAACGCAGCCACTATCACTTCACTCCAGCTTGAAGGGTGAGCCTCAGATGTGCATGGCTTATTGTGATGGGCTGTCATGCTGCTCCAGTATCCTCCATCAATGTATGTGCATTTGGAATACATGTCAAATGGTGAACAGTGTATTGCTGACTATACGACCACAGCCAACACACCTCCTACTGGAATTCCACGGCTTCTCTGAATATTTTAAATAACCTTTGTGCCATTGGTTGTTTCTCCTGGAAATATCTTGGTGACTTTGTCGATCCCCTAGTTTTGTTCATCTTGCCTATGGAGCGGAGGCTGTTCACTTTAAGAAATTGTGTTGTGTTGTGTTTCTACTCTGAATGAGTACATTGAGAGGTGATGTCATTAAAAAAGCATGACCATAACTATGCAAGAAGCCATTACATGAAATGAGTAAGTCCTCTTGTAATGGCACTTGAATCGTTGGCCTCTGGACTTGACAACACTTACTTGTAGGCACTCTGTCGTGGTTTATAGCTACTTTGATGGTCCTAGCTTAAACTTAAAAATGCTCATGTGCCCACAGGATTTCTCTCGGTGGCGAGCACCCGAGGGCTATTCTCTTGGCAACATTACATCTTCTCTTTGTTAGCTCACTTGTATAGGGATTTTGTAAATACTTCCACTGCTTCTCTCGGTTTGTCAACTGGAAATCAAGAATCCTATTCTGCTGCCGTCATCCAGCCAGTTGTTGTTGACAGTTGGTAGGTTCTTTGGTTTTCTCAAAACCTAGCCATTGTGTTTGCGCAGATGCACATACACTTGTTGAAATGAAGGGAGAGGGAATATCCCTCCCTCTCACTCAGCTACCACATTCTCAAGCAGATGTTTCTCATCTCTCTCTGCGTTTTTGCTCACATTGTGGCCCGCACAACCTACAATCTCACACCGAACATTGCTCTTGTGCTTTCTCCATTCCCTCATGGTAGCAAAGAAGTTGCAAGAGAAACAGAATTCCACCATACAGCATGCAGAAGTAACATCTTGGCTGGGCTTGTTTGGGTTGGGTGGGGCAAACCGATCCTGACAACCTGGAAGCCTTGAGCGTAGGGCTCACGGCACATAGTCCTTTGGCAGATCTGGAGGTAGAATGCGGGCAGATTTTCTCAGTAGATTACCTTGTCACGGCTGTCATCTTGGGGGCGACAGCAAGCATGCACCGGCTGCACTCACAAATCCCCTGCGTGTCTGGGGCTTGTTTGCCTGTCTGCCACTGATGCGGCTGCCATGTAACCCATGGGGGAAACATTTTTTGGAGTTTTTTGTTGCATCTGCACTCTAAACAAAAACAGCAGATCTGTGCAATGCGCAACCCTCTATTTCCTCCTGTTGTCCAACTAGCAGCAGCAGCACCTAATTGCTGTGCTCCTCACAGCATGGACAGCAATGTCTGTTGTCCTCCTTTACAAGCTGGGCGTTGTTGTCCAGCTCCTACCCATGTGATGTGACCACATTGGGAAGCAGCAAGTGAAGCTGCCGGTGCTGCTCTCAAAATTCACATCAACCAACAGCAATGGAAGCAGCCACTGCAATAGTAGAAGCTTCAGATCTGCCGACGCCAGCAAGAGCGGTATTGTAGCAACAGCTGCTGCATTCGACACTTGTAACCGCAGCTGCACTCAGCAGCAGCTGCAGCACCACTATCAGTAGCAGCTATTTCCCCTTGTAGGCAATGGCAGCAGTAGCAGTAGCAAACGGAAGCA